>BQNB010063834.1:0-35537 GCA_026074375.1 Tanacetum coccineum | reverse complement strand
TTTTATTACTTTAAAAAGTTTTTAATTAGGTTTAATTTTAGAAAAATCATATCTTTAAATCTAAAAAGCCAAAAATAGTAATTCTTTTTTCTAAAATTTTCTTTTTACTTATTTTACTTAGGAAAAATATAATTTCAATTATTTTCTATTTTTTTTTATTTTTAGGATTTAATTAGAATTAAATAGTTTTTAAGTAATAAAAAATTCAAAAATAATCAAAAAAATAGTTTTCTTTTTCTTAAAATTTTCTTTTATCCTAATTTAGGTTTAGAAACTTAGTTTGCAATTTTAGGGTTTAATTTTAGTCTATTTGCTTAATTGTCACGTTTTATTTGTTTTCCGTATTTGTTTAATTGTTTAATTTGCCTTTAATTTTCAATTTTAATTGTTGCTTTTTATTTAGTAGTCATAGATCATCAAATCATCTATTTTCTTATTCAAATCATAACCCGAGCTTAAACGAGGTTTCAATTTCACTAGTCATTGGGGAAACGACCCGGGTGATCATATTTATCCGGTTAAATATACGTATTATATATTATATTATATATATTTTTAAGAGTGAAATTTCCTTAGGGAATTTTCTTAATTGCTCTTTGAAGTATTTTATTTTATATATATTTTGGGTATATTAAAACTGCTATCAATGCTCATTCAATGGACTTCAATCCGAGGATTAAAACCAACACCTTAAGGATTTCTTAAAACTTGTGGACTCACTTAACCTTGACGGTGAAAACAGGGAAAGAACGCGCATGTGTTTATTTTAATTTTCCCTTCGCAATTAAGCTAGCAACTAGCTTGAACGTCTTAAAGCAGGATCCATCACCACATGGGAAGATCTTACTACTCGTTTCCTTGCTCAATTCTTTCCACCGGGAAGGACTGCAAAACTCCGCAACGATATCCTGATGTTCCAATAATATCAAGGAGAATATCTCTCAGAAGCATGGACTCGTTTCAAGGACTTACTACAAAAAGTCCCTCATCATGGCATCGATCTTTGGCTCCAAGTCCAAATCTTTTATAACCATGTAACTCTGGTCACAAGACGAACCATTAATCAATCTGCCGGTGGCAAGCTTCGTGACAGAAACGCCAAAGAATCCTGGGAATTATTAGAGGACCTCACCCTTTATGACAACGAAAGTTGGAACGACCCAAGGGATTTTGCTAAGCCGGTCAAGGCAATCTCTTTGCCTCAAGATGTCCCGAGTACATCCGACCGCCGCCTCATCGAGCTCGAGAATCAAGTTCAACGCTTGATGGAAGCTCATCTTGCTCCGATGCAACCTACTCAAGTGAACAAAATCACTACCTCATGTGAGATCTGTAGTGGTCCCCACGACACTCAGTATTGCATGGAAGATCCCGAACAAGCCTTTGTTGATTATGCATCCTCGCGTACCGACGAAGCGGGAGGTAAGTGGTACACTTTTAAGCCCGAGCAAAACAATTTTGGTGAGACCAACAATCCGTCATGGAAAAGTCACCCAAACCTTAGGTGGAGACAACCCCAAAATTCCCAAAATAATTTTTCAAACCCACCTAACCGGTTCCAACCCAATGGTTCGATCCTGAACCGTCCCTTCAACAACAATCCTATAAGCTTTAATAATCAATCAAATCTAGAAAATTGGTATCCAACTTCATGGCATCTCAAGTTGCTAGACTATCCAAGTTTGAAGCCGATTTCAAGCAACAACAGAGTGAGATGACCAACAAAATTGACATAGTATTGAAGGCCATAACATATCGAATGGCAGGAGCACTCCCTAGCGACATAGTTAAGAACCCGAAACTGAACGTTAACACCACAACTTTAGTTTTGTCTGCTTGTTCTTACCCAATAATAGATCTCCAATGCTCATCACACCCCTCCACTTTAATCAATGCTATCAAAACATGTTCTAAGGAGGCAAACATTTCCCAGACAAGTCAGCTGCAACCCGGGTTGGGGAGCGGAACGCAACATCCAGAAGAACCCGAACCAACTCTTGAAGATGAATTCCAGGATTTGCATCTTAACCTACCGGTTCTCGAAGTCCTGGCTCATACTCCAATCTATAACGCAATGTTGGATAAATATGTGGAGAGTTTAGAACTAGGCAAAAACGGGTCAGCATTCGTCTAAGGATAAGTATATACGAAGATGGAGGACCACGGGCTATTCACTCTACCCTGTAGATTAGGGGACTCAAAGCCTATTGGCACCTTGGCTGATTTAGGATCATGTGTAAACATAATCCACTATACCTCTTCAAGAAGTTTAACATCAGACTATTGGAAGAAACTGACCATATCTTCGGATTGGCTGACGGAACCAAATCTTACCCTGTTGGGATTGTTAAAGACATAGAATTCCGCATAAGAAAACTAAAACTGTTAAACGATTTCTACATAATCGATATGAAGAAAGACCCCGAAATCCCTTTACTAGTAGGAAGAGGATTCCTAGCAACCGCAAATGTAGTAATAGACTATAGAAAAGCCAAAATAGCGGTAGGAGAAGGGATCACTAGGTCGGTATTCAGAGTAAAAGGAGTCGATTTAGGTGAAGAGGAAGCACCCTATTGGACTACGCTTGGAAAAAGGGAATCGTAGAAACCACGTCCTAGCTCAGATGGAATAGGGGCACGAACCCCTTATTATGCTAGGAAGGACTTCTTAGATTGTCATTTGCCCAGAGAATAGGAAATTGCTAAAGACGCCAAAATTAATCCCTTTAAGGATGTCCTAGTGTTTAGGCGAATGGTAGAATTCCTAGGGGTCTTGCCAATAAACCTTAAAAGAAACATGTGGGAGTCGGAAGACTTAATCGATAATCTGATCAATTGAGACAAACCACCCAAAGATGGAGATGGGGCATGGCATGCCAAAATTAGGATAATAGACTCGGATGGAGAAGAATTCACCAAAACTATTCAATCAATCCCCACCACTAGAAAGATCTCCGAAAGAGAAAGTCCAAGGGAGATCATCAACTTAGGCCACTTCTATGACACTTGACGTATGACTTCGAGTCTAGCTACAAGACTTATAAATAAAGAAAAGCTCTTCTTAGGAGGCAACCCAATGTTTATTTTTCTTGCATATTAGGAGTGTCATGTGTTTTAATTATTTATTGTTTGTTTTATTCTGTTTGAATGAATTTTGTAATCATGCTTTGTTTGTTTATAACTTCGTATTATTTGCAATCAAAAGTATTTTGCAACAAAATAAGTGTAGGGGAAAATACTCGGTTTTTAGAACCAATTCAAACATAATTAAAATAAATTGTTTAGATTAATTCGTGTCAGTTTCGAGTCATATGATTGTAATGAAAAATTCTAAGTTTTTATGCAGTGCTTTCTTCAGATTTAACTTATAAAATTACGTGCAAGAAATTTCTCATTAAAAATGAAGAAGAATTTTTTACAGACCCTAGAGACGGCGTCGGGATTAACACCCGACGGCGTCGCGTCTCTAGTAATGTTAAAATTCGATTTTTTTCAAGTATTTCTGAAAAATAGAATGTGCAATATTTAAAATTTATAATTTAGTTGTAAACCTGCAGAAAACCTATGATTACATCATTACTCTCATCCTATCTTTACTGCTTTCATAGAGTCAAAACCCTAAACTCTCATTGTATTTATATCTATCCCGCCGATTTTATGCTTGGTGTAGTTATTTGTCTTTGATTACAGGTTATATTTGATGAGAAGAAGCTTGGAAGTTCTTAGGAAGTTTCATTAGACGATTCTTGGAGGACGATTTAACCAGTTATCGCATGTTTCTTCTCCTTTATTGAGCAAACCAAGCAATACTAGTTTCATTTCCTCGTTTTCTTATCCCTTTATTCATTTTTTTAGGTACTTCTATAGAACATTGGGGACAATGTTTAACTTAAGTGTAGGGGAAAAAATAAGCCTTAGAAACTATTCTTTCATTTGCCATTTGTTTGTTCCTTAAAATAATGGGTAATCTATCAAAACATAGCATAAAAAGGTAATTTTGACCAAAATTTAAAATTTTTTATTACACATACCGATGAAAACAAAGTATTAATAGCGTCTCATGGATAGGAATGTGTATGACTAGCACAAAAACCCTCAGAATTCCACCCTAAAAATGTGAGGTTCGCCTTTAGATCTTTAGGAATTCGGGTATCCATTATTGATACCCAAGATAGTTTATGCCTTTAGCTTGTTCGAGTTAAGGAGTGAGCAATCAAGTGTGTCTATTCCATCATTACGAATATGTATATGTGGCTTTGTCGCCTTTTCTGGGGCATTGGTATCGTATTAAATTATATGAGTGTACCGGTAGTATATTAAATTCTAGAACTTGTTTTTGTGATACATTCCGAGACCGCATAGTGAGTATTAGGATTTGCTAGATAAGAGGCACTAGGATTAACCCATGTTTTAAACATGTAATTGTTATGATGGTCACACCGATCATATAACTATCCCACACCCTTGTCATGCACTCATTTTTAGTGCAGGATACCCCTAGTATAACCCTCTAAGCCTATCCTTTTTCACGGTTCTCGTAATTTTCTGGTGGATTCTAGATTATTAATGAAGAGAATTGTCACCCTTAAAACCAATTGTTACACCCAAATAGCCTTAGCCTACCTTGTATGTACTCGCTTTTAGTACATTACTGTTTTAACCCAAGTTAATTATTAAGTACGCGGTTGCTAAGTCCTTATCCTTGTAATTACAGTTTTGGGACGATTGGGATTCATGGTAGTATTTATCTTATGAAGAATTGGGGAAGAAGTAATTTATTACCCCCAATAAAGTTCAATAAGCTCTATGTTATGTTAATCCACCTCAAAACAGGTCATAGAATAGTTTGCCTGTAAAGTATGTAAAAGTTCAAGTGTAGGGGTGCATCTATAAGCCCCGAGTGATGTATTATGTTATTCAAAAAAAAGAGAAAAAAAGAGAAAAATAGAAAAGAAAATGAAAAGAGATTGATGTGTCTGAGTTCTTGGCTTAGCAACCAAACCAACGTGTATTCGTATAAATAATTAGCTAACCCTTCCACTCTAATTTCACCCAAAAGCCACCCAAATGTATCTCATCTGTTTCTGTTTCCATTAATGTTATCTTACACCTACACCCCACAACCCTTTAAAAGACCTCTTAGATAGTAATGAATAATGCTTGCACCTAGCGGTGGAGGTTTGATCCTTTACCAAGCCTATGGTAATTTATATGCAATGACAGGTAATGAGTGTTGATTTTTTGTTTCCCCATTATGTTATAATTTATTATACACCCGAGAGAAAGATAGAATCCCAAACACTTATGTGAGGTGCTAGTATGTATTTTCCGTGCTTTTAATTATGAGGTCTAGAAGGTTGTGTTATTAAATACTTTTAATGATTAGGTTAAATGACCCTCATATTGCTATTGTCTAGGTAGAAAAGCCTATTTGCTTGAGGACAAGCAAATCTCAAGTGTAGGGGTATTTAACGAGGTATCATTTTATACACTATTTCGGGGTCATTTAACCTCTTAAATTATGCAAATATGCTCAAATTATGTGCTTAATCATTTGTTTTTAGGTTTTTAGCACTTAGATGGCATTTGGAGGAAATACACGTGACTTGGGCTCATTTGGAGAAGAAACAGACAAGATTACGGACCTACCAAATCTCTTGAAGATTTATGCATACAGTGGCTGGAGACGACGTCGCAGGCATAAAGCGACGCCGTCGTGATCTATCTAGTGACGGCATCAGAAATTTGGCGACGGCGTCAGGACGTGGCCGACTTAAAGAGGATCTAGAATGATCTACGTGACGACGGCATTAGGATTACAAAGCGACGCCGTCGACGCCGTCGCGTTGATATCTCTATAAATATAAAGCCGTTTTTTGGGTTTTAATTATGTAACTTTAGGATAATATTGTATAAACCTAGGGAGACAACCCCTAGTCTTTAGCAGCTTCATAGGTCATTATTAGGGCCTCAAACCCCTATTGTACTACCTTGAATCCATGTTTTAATCAAGTAAGGTTATTTATCATTAATCATTCAATATGTCTATGTGTTGTTTGATTGATTTATTTTCTTGCTTTCTTTATAACATGCGAGGCTAAACCCTCCTTTGTAGTTATCTATGATTGCATGAAACTTAGTTTGTAGATCCTTTTGATGTTGCTTCTTGTTGATGAATGTGCGCGTTAGGCTTTAGAAAACCAGCTTTTGTCTGTATCGCTATTGATATGTCTAGGGAAACGCGAGTAGTGTAGAAAGGATACCATGGGTAACAGTCTTCATACTACCTTACCCATTATATGGTTGATCCCTCTTAAGATATTTCACATGCATTTAATATACTCTTAAGGACCTTGTAATAGTCTTCATATTACCTTACTTGTGTGTTGCCTTAATAGAATATTAAATAGACGGCGAGTTTGTGTAATCCGTTTATGACCTAGGAAATACTTACACTCATCACAAGTGTGACAAAGCAGTGGATCTATGAGAAGCAATCTGAGGAGTAGTGTATGATTAGGTAAATACATTTACTTATCATAAAGTTATCACCAGTAGATTAGATTATTAATTAGTTTAGTTATTAGTTAAACAAACCAACCTCTAAAACCATATATTTACCTGCTTTCCTAAAATATAAAAACAAAAAAAGAATCTTCTCTCAACCCCTAGAATTCTGTTAGACCGTGATCAAGCATTCCCAACCTATTCCCCTAGAGAACGATAACAACCCCCGAGTCTTGCATATACTACACTGCAACGATTAGGTACACTGCCTAGGGAGTTGTAAAACTTCTTGCTGAAGTCTCTACGACCCTCACATCACATGCACCTTTAGAGAGTAGCAAGAGCATTACATAAGCCAAAAGGTATCCGCATGTAAGCATATGTTCTGAAAGGGAAAGTGAATGTTGTTTTTTCTTGATCCATAGGATCGATTGGTATTTGGAATTATCTAGAAAAACCATCGAGGAAACAGAAGTATTTATTTCCTGCAAGTTATTCTAGAATTTGATCCATTACTGGCAATATAAAGTGATCTTTTGATGTTGCTTCATTGAGTTTACAATAATTAATGCATACTCGCCAACCCGTGACGGTTCTTGTTGAGACAAGTTTATCTTTTTCATTTGTGACTACTGTAATACGACCTTTCTTGGGTATGCAGTGGATAGGGCTTACCCAAGGGCTATCGGTAATTGGATATATAATACTGGTTACGAGAAGTTTGATAATTTCTTTTTAACTACTTCTTGCATGTTTTAATTCAATCTTCTTTGTTTTCGAACAACTGGTTTCTTGTTATCTAAAAGTTGTATTTTTTGTGTACAAAAAGACTGACAAATATTAGGAATGTCTGTTGTTTTCCCAGAAAAAGGCTTTGCTTGAGTTCTTTATGAAGAACATATACGAGTTTATTTTTTTTGTTTAGAGAGCTGAGATGATAGATTACAGGAAGAAAAGAGGGTTCTTCCAAGAATACATATTCTAGATGTTCAGGAAGTTGTTTGAATTCAAGATCCGAAGGAGGTTCTTTAAGAGATGTCTTTATTTATAATCGATGTTAAAGGTGATTTTTTTTAATGTCGGTTCTTCTTCATCGGATTCAGTTTAAGTGTTCTCTTCGATAGTCATTGCCATGAATTCATCAAATTCAGCAAAGAGTTTTTCTTCGAGAATAGTTCCCTCGATGGAATAAAGGATATCACTTCCTTCATCGAGAAGAGCATCAAAATCTTCTTCTAAGATCTCGTCAATGACATCGAATGGGAGTGTTTCATCGCAGAATCGATTGAGAAGGTCACCGTTCAGTTCCAACACCAAGGTGAGTTGGTTTTTTGTTCAAATTGAAATTACTGTGTCAGCGGTATTAAGAAAAGTCTACTAAGATAAGAGCAACTTTACGAGTCATCTTCTATATCGGAGAATAACGAAATCCACAGGGAAGGTAAATCACCAACTTCGACTAGGCAAATTTTAGGCTATCCAATAGGGTAATGGAAAGGATCGTCGGCTTAATCATATCTCACTTTAGTTTTTTAAGAGTTTCAAGAGATAATTTTGTGTATAGAAAATATGGCAAGATTAATGCTAGCACAAAGGTCGGCTAAAGCATTACGTGAGAAAGTTTTGTTGAAGGTGCATGGAATAAGAAAACTTTTAGGGTCTCCGAGTTTGGGTGGAACTTTGTTCTAAATCATAGCTGAACATTCATCGCTCAGGAAAGCGGATGAGATTTGTTCAAGCTTGTCCTTATTATTGCTCACGAGTTTTTTGAGAAATTTGTCATAGTTTGGCATTCCTGCTAAGACATCGACAAGAGGTGCGTTGATTCGAATTACTCGAATCATATCGAGGAATTTACCATATTGGGCTTCCATTTTCTCTTTTCGAAGGCGTTGAGGATATGGGATCTTTAGTTTGGGCATCGGAGTTTCTTCGACTGGTTTTGGAGTTTGAGATTTAGGTTGAGGTGTCAATTCTTTATCCTTATCATCATTATCGAAATTGATAGGAGTTTCATAATCACTTTGAACATTGTTTGGGTTGGTGGACGGGTCATATAATTTACCACTTCATGTAAATACGACATTTACATGCTCGTTTTGAGCTTGTGGCGGTTGGTAAGGTTTAGATGAGATACTTTTTGGATTTGGTTGAGTGTTACTAGGAAGGGATCTAAAAGGTCGCGTAGATTACTTGTCAGCAAGCCAGCCAAACTTTGCTTCTAAATTTTGGATTGAGGCTTGATGGTTTTTAGTAATTGATTCAATTTTGGTTTTGAGATCCATAAATGTTTCTTTAACAAAAGCGTTTGTTGATTGTTGAGCTTTTATGAAATTGCTTAATTATCCATGGATATCTGGTTTATCATCAGAATTAGATCGATAGTAGTCTCGATTATAATCGTTTCTTCTGCTTGAACGCCAATTATCGCGATTTAAGTCACGGTTGCGGTAATCATTATAAAAATGTAACACTCGGAAGTAGCGCTGAATTTTGCATCTTCTTCGCGAGACATAGGTGTGTCATCATTGTTACAATTTGGGTTTGAGTGGTTTGAACGAGATTGGATTTCTTTGTACTGGGCGTCCATTTTCATGGCCATGGCATCCATTCGCGCCATAATTTTTTCAGTATCAAAACTACTGCTGCCTTCATCGACGAAAGCTACGGTTTTCTTTAGAGAAGATTTCGTTTTTTGGTTTTTAGCCTAATCGAGCTTGAGTAAGACTTTGTCTTCGAGAAGTTGATAAGCTTGATTTGGAGTTTTATATAGGAAAATACCACCAGCTGTAACATTTAGAGCTCTAGGGTTGTTCCGTTAAGGTCGTGATAAAAGATTTTTATGATATTGCCTTTGGTGAGATTGTGACCATGATAATTTTTGAGCATTTCTTTCATACGGAGCCAAGCATCGGTTAGAGTTCCGTTTTCATGTTCAGAAAAGGCTCATATCTCTCCGAAGAGTCGATTGGATAGAGTTGGGGAAAAGAATCGGCTAATAAAAGTGGGTCGGAGTTCATCCTATGTTTCAATAGTTCCCTTGTTAAGTTCATCCAGCCAAGTTTTTGATTCACCCGTGAGTGATAGGGGAAACATCATTAGGCGGGACGATCATTTTTGGTGCCCTCGTTGTAATTTAAACATGTCACATATTCTGAGAAGTTCATGAATGTGTTTGTGTGGATCAGATTTAATTCTACCATCAAATTAGTTTCTTTTGACGAGAGTTAAATGGTTACCTTTAATGGCGAATTCATTTGTGGTTTCAGGAATGGTTGATATGGCGGAAACGGGAGTCGAACGACAACACGTGGTCACAGCCCCACATGGTTTCATCATCCATTAGGTTGTAATTTTCAAGGATGTTTAGAAAGTGACAAAAATAACTGATATCAAGAATGGGTAGGTACATAACTCTTGGTTGTTTGGGTTGTTCTCCCCTTTTGTTCGAATGGAAATCTCTTGTTTCGTCGACGAAGTCTACGATTCAGGGTTCGTTCAGGTTCAGATAATGGTTCGACAAGTTCAGAGTTGGAAGCACGTGTATGCATCCAAGGTGAGTTGGATAATGTTTTTAGGAAAAAACGTTTGACTGCAGAAAGTGTAGTGCATTATCTGCAACGGAAGTTACAGATAGCGGGCAGATTGATTTTTGGGAATAAGCGATAAAAATTTTGTTTTAATTAACAAGAAATGATTATAGAACAATTTAAAATCCCCGGCAGCGGCGCCAAAAACTTTGATGTCTTTCAAAAGCTTTAAATTTATAAGACTAGAATTACCGATTATTATATTGAAACACACGGGTAAAGTATAACCCACACATGTAGTATAATATTTCAGGTAAGACCAGGTCGTCCACAGGGATTTGATTATGTTCGTATAATCACAAGTTTTAAGACAAACTTTAATAACTTTTCCAGATTAGATAAGATTTATGATGAATTCAATAATAAAGAAGTATGACTACTCGGGTAGTTTCATATAATTCCTAAGCAATGGTAATGATTACGATCATCGATTTTAGGACTTAACATATAAAAAGGTTTTTTCGTCAAAAAACGCTTTCACAAATTAACTTGATTTAACTTAAGACTTATATTAGTTAACTTAATAAGATGTGTCACGCAAATAATCAAGTTACTATTATATCAAATCTATTTTATTTATCAATAACGTGAGCGGATTTCTCCAACCAAACGATAAAGATCATAGACAAATCTTTAAAACTATATAGTACACAACGGGCCTTTCGACCTATACCGTTATGCGTATACGATCAAAGTTAATAAACAAAGTTAATAAGATAGGATATGATAGGATTTCAACATAAGCTTAAGATTAACAAGATCGCAATAATACCAAATGCTTCTTAATTATATTAACATCACCGAGTGATAAGAGGTTTAGCCTCCCATAGCTACAGAGTTCATAATGACAAAGTTAAACAGATAGACAAAAAACATACGAGATTCGGATAGGAAATGGGTCAAAATACCACCTGTTACAAGTATCGAATCTTACTAAACCGTATTATACTTAAATGCTATAAACCATCTTCGTCTTTGTAGGAATTTCATGGTTAAAATTCTGGGATTGATGAAGAGATTTGAGGGAGAATTGTTTCTTGAAGTGTGTGTGAAAATGAGAGAAAGTCCTCTCTATTTATAGGATGGTCGAGGCCTGAAGTGTAGCGTACAAATATATAAGTATGGCATACTTCAGCCTAATTCGGTTAAATCTTCATTAATGCATAGAGAACGTGTGGCGCACTTTCAGGAAAAACTGGCGCACTTCGATTATTAACTTACTTTATTTATTTCGTTGATAAGTACGGTGCACAAAGATATAAGTGCGGCGCACTTCTTCATAATTTTGGATTTATTATTTCTTTTCTTCTAACTTTGCTTCCAATGGGTATAAACACTTGTATTTCGAACATTTTGAGCATGGACAGTCTTCAAGTAAACCTGCACATATTTCATTCTATTAAGTATCAAAACTTCACAAAAGTTTATAAAATATATAACCAATAACGTCGCCCCCTAAATATGTATAATTAAGGCGTTATCAGTGCGCGTCTTACCTACTCTTTATATGACATAAAATATAACTTGTAAAGTTTTTTGGAAATTTGTGAAGGTAGCTAAGCTTCACATGTTTCATTGATAATGATAATCAAGATAGTTGATGTGTCATTGATGATGTGTCGTTGTGTAGGTATTATTTATGTATCAAGTTTTACTATTTATTTTATGCCGACTATACCTAAAAACAACACTTTAATGGGCAGTGTACCCAGTCAGATGGAGTTTCGTGGTAAGTAGGGTGTCGATCACTAAGAGCGAGAGCGTTAATTCCTAATTCTATTAGTATTTTAGTTATCTAAGTTAAACCTAAAACTAATGCAAAAAAGGGGGTTTCAGACTGAGAGACGGGCATGGTTTTGTGTATCTAACCTAAGGTTTTGATGACAAGTAAAGCAATAAACACACACAAGAAGACAAACAAACGATAGAGAAGCGGTCGAGAACTAATGTAAGGAAAACGTATCAACCATGAATAATCCGATAAAAAGCAAGTTTATTTATTTAGTGTAATGATTGACTTATATCGAAGGGGCATATCATTCCTAGACTTAGGCGGTACTTCTTCCTAAGACCTAGACACGCTAATCATGTCACAATTAGGCGCATCCGCATAAAGCATCCTTATGTTGATTATAATCTATCTTAGGATCTAACTAATGGTGCTCTTACTAAACCCCAGCTCATCGAGACTTTACCCACTTACTGCTTAATGGCTCTTTATATACTAGTAGTCCACTGTCCGAGTCTTTACCTATGGAATAAGAACGTACTCGTTGATACCAAGGTCACCTTATGGCTCAACTAAGCTCACTAATCTAAAGGCAAAGATATGTCAATAATTGTGATCCTATGATTCTAGATATATAAATTGCAATATGGAGAGCTATCCCAGACTCTTAGCCTACCCCTAAACAACACCGAAGTTACAGCGCATTAAATATGTAGGACTAGACCCAGTTGAATGATAGGTCGCATAGTTAAGCACGTAAACGAATATAAATTGATAAACATAAACAACAATCAACAATAAATTAAGCAATCAAGATAAACAAATAAAACATTAGATCTTCATAAACATGGCTGATACCTAAAGGTATCAGCCGATAGTCATTGTAAAAATACACATGGTTTGATATATGAACGATTAAAGTAAAGAAACCTCGATCGAACGCGTATTCGGTTGTGAAAAGATTACAAGAGTTTTCTATAATCTTGAGGCTCTTTTCTGACCTTCTAGGCTCTTCTGATCGTCTCTTGGTCGACTTGGTGGTTTAGAGATTCACATGCATACCTAAAATTGAGTTTAGGGTCGTATATATATATATATAGGGTCTGGTAGTCGGTTTAATACGACGTATTGAGAAGCTCAATACGGCGTATTGGATGACTTGGCGTGGGCTTCAAGAATAAAATATTCTGTTAGGATTAATGTTTTCTTAACTTAGTACCGACAGTACAAATAGTTAGTACTGACAGTTATACTTAGTACCGACAGTACAAAGTATTAAGTACTGTTAGTTAGTTAGTACCGTTAGTAGAAAGTTAGTTAGTACCGTTGAAAAGATATTTAAAAGATATTTATGAGATATTTTAGAAAAAGATATGTAAGCCTATTAGGGTTATCCTTAGTAATATAAAAGGATCACCTTTTTGGCATAGAAAAAGAGAGACTATTACAGATGAATACACAAGCTTAGAAAATAATATAAAATATCATAGTTAGCAATCTGTAATCCTCAAGAACACATTAATAAAGTTGTTATTCAGTTGTTCATTGTTCTTTTTAGTACCTGTGTTAAGATTCCGCATTAACACATAGATTTAATAGTCATTTGTTTCTTACATAACCATTTGTATTTATACATTGGCTATCATACTTTACTAGGCTGCAAAGATCATTCAGTTTATCAGGGACCATCAAGTGGTAATCTGAGCTTTGAGAAACTTGTATAGAAGAACATATTTTAAAAACCAGTTATTCATCTCCAACCAACAAAAATAATACATGTCTGGAACTACAAGAGAGAATACCACCACCACCACCTCACCAGCAACTAACAAAACACCAACACAACAAATCATCATAAAGTCTCAACATTCAAGCTGCCTTATTCTCAAAAGGGAGAAATATGATATTTGGGCTATGGGTAAATAAAATAAAATATGGGAAAAATGGAACACTTCTTTGGATAATACTGACTATCTATTTGGAGTTATCCAAATGGGATTGGTCCTGTGTCAGTCACAACTGTATACATCAGGACAAATTAAAATTTTGCCTCCTAAAATAGCGAAGTAATAGTGGCCAGAGAAATGAGAAAGAAAAGCTAGGGACCACCTTGCTTAATGGCCATACACAGAAGATAATTAGCTAAATTCCATTAAGATGAATGATGCAAAAAGAGATGTGGATCGCCATCAAATCAGATTTGGTGGAAATGATGAATCCAAAAAGATGCAGAAGTACATTTGAAGCAACAGTTGAAGGATTTCCACTATATCCAATACAGATAGTATTCACAAAGGATATGAGTGATTCCAAAGTCTTTCAGTCAGTTAGTTGATTCAGTCGGAGCAGGTTGTATCTACTGAAGATGCACAGAAATTTCTAAGATCTCTACCTTCAGCTTGGTTCTAGTTTCTTAATTATGAGGAACAAACCAAGGAGAATGGAAGTCTAAGTTTTGATGACTTGTACAACTAATCTATGAGTCTTTGAAAATGATGTAAAGGCTCTATGCATCATATTCTAACTTGCAAAATGTAGATTTTGTTTCTGGAAAAACCAGCAGTACTAATGTTTTGTACCGCTTATTGTGTTTCCAATATCTTCTGGTCATTATTCAAAGCACAATGAACAAACAATAATATTTTCCTTGCTTTGCCAAGTCTATCAACGTTGTCCTCAACTGGATATTGAGGACTTAAAACCAGGTTGATGAATATGACTTGAACGTAAATGGACTCTTAAAAATGACAAGTGGCAATGATCTCCTATGAGAATAAAGGAAGTTCTACAAGGAAGGAGCTGTAGAAAGCTACAGTTTGATGCAAAAGAACCTTCGATTTTGGTTAAAACCAAAATTGGCAATGCTTCAACTGCCACAAAATAGGGCATTTTGCAAGAGAGTGTAGAACAAAGTAAGATAAAAGGAGGAGGGATTGGTTAGAATACTAGAAATAATGTTGGGAGCTGACTGGAAAGAAAGAAGAGTACTAAAAGCATTGATGACAGTTAACGGAGAAAGTGTTGACTGGACAACTCATTCAGAAGATGATGAAAATTTTGCTTTCATGGCTAGCAACAGCTCAGGATCAGACACACAGGTACCTTTCTGTTCAAATGAGTGTAAAGAGTCTTATGCTAACCTTAAAAGACTATATGATGCTCAGAGAGAGCAACTTAGTGATGCTAGCGTAGAAATAAAGGCTTATACTCAAGGTCTTAAGAAAGTTGAAGCACAGTTAGTTGCCCATCAACAAGGTCAACTTTGGTATGAACAAAAAATCAAATTTATGAAAATAGATTTAGATGATAAACAGATGTTTCTAAACATACCATAAGAAATTGTTGGCTGAGCTCAAAAAGGAAAAAAGATGATTTGGGAAGTAATAGTAGACAATGGTAATCCATTCTTCAAAAATCTGGTAAAATTGTAAATTATCCTATGAGTGCCAGTGATAAATTTGGGCTCGGGTATGGTGATTACAGATATAGTGGGATTTTGAGTTATGAAAATGAAGTTTTGCAAAGTGTCTTTAAGGGCAATAAAAGTGATTTTGAAAATCCACCTTTGCATAAAAAAGGCTTGTTAAAACAGGTGAAATGCAAGCTGTACCCCCCAACCTTGACAGGGAATTATTTGCCCTTTGGGTCCTGATGTTGTTTTTGATGACTACACATATACATATGGTCCAGTAAAGACTCAACCAAGTGTAGATGAATCCCAAACAATTGAAACTTGTTAACCTTTTGGACTATAACATTTGTATCAGAACCTTATGAATTAGTGTCTGAACAGTTTGTCAATGAATCAAGATGTAGTGATCAACATAAGAGGTCTGGTCTTGATACATCCTATCATTGAGGAGTATGAATCAGATAGTTGATGATGGGTATGTGTAGTACAACTAAAGGACTTGATTAACACCTAGTTTTGTACAAGCAAGTAAAAAATACCTAGGGAAAATGTTAAGATCAGTCTACTCTTAGTCAATAACCTAAGGTTTATACATCAAAGAGTTGGGGCATGGGTTTACTGAAAGAGCATGTTTTTGTCTGTGGTAGTTTTAGTCATTTAATAAAGAGATTGATTATCATGTAAAAATTGGCGTAAAACAAGTCTGATCTAAACAAACAAACATATGTCTTATGGGTAATGGTTTAATGGGGTGATGGAAACAAACATCTAGAAACAATGTTCAAAGGGTAAATAAACAAAATCAATTTGTTACTTTAGCAGTACAAACAAGAACTGGATATAATCCAGTTAATACTGCTAAAGCTAGCAGTACTAACAATTTTAGTACTGCTAGACAAAATGTTAACAGACAGACAGTACTAACTAGCACTGCTCTGAAAGTTAATACTGTTAAGCCCATTGTGAATGGTGTTAGACCAGCAAATGTTTTTCACAAAACTCATTCACCATCATCAAGGCCTTTCAAAAGAACAACAATACTAAGAACAAATTTTTCCATACCAAAAAGATTATACTGATCAAGGTAAAAGAATGTTAGTACTATTGGGGGAAAATGGGACACTACTGTAAGTCCTCATCTATTAAGCTGGTTGGTAAATGGAGAACACCAGGATACAACATAATATTCTCTCCAATATACATGATGGATCTAAGCTTAAGAAATTATTTTCAAACTATCAAAGATCCACTAGGCAGACTCAAGCCCAAACAGGCTTGGGTCCCTAAGAGAGTCTAATCTCTTTCTTTTAAATGTGCAGGATAATCCACATAGAACTCTAAAGAATAAAGGAATTATTGATAGTGGATGTTCCAGGCACATGACAGGGAACAAGGCTTACCTTTGTGTCTTTCAAGACTTTATTGGTGGCCCTGTTGGCTTTGGAGGTTTGTTAAAGGCTATATTACTGGTAAAGGGAAAATAAAAACTAGTAAGTTAGATTTTGAGGATGTAAGCTTTGTGAAAGAACTTCAGCATTTCAATCTCTTTTCTGTGTCACAAATGTGTGACAAAAAGAACAAGGTTCTGTTTACTGACACTGAATGTCTTGTTTTGTCTCCTGATTTTAAGTTACCTGATGAAAATCAAATATTTTACTTAAAGTCCCCAGACAAACATTATGTACATTTTCCAATTAGAGACAATTGTTCCTTCAGGAGGTTTGGCTTGTTTAATTGCAAAGGCTACAACTGATGAATCTAACAAATGGCATAGGAGGTTGGGTCATGTTAATTTCAAAAACCTAAACAGACTTGTGAAGGGAAACCTTGTCAGAGGTTTACCTACAAAGCTTTTTCTAAATGATCACACTTGTGTTGCTTGTCAGAAAGGAAAGCAACACAAAGCTTCTTGTAAGGCCAAGTTAGCTTTATTAGCCACCCCCTACAACTGTCTTCATATGGACATTGGTTTGGTCCTACTCTTCTGTCAGGAGTATAAACCATAAGACCTATTGTTTGGTTATCACTGATGATTTTAGCAGATTTAGTTGGACATTTTTCTTAAGAACTAAGGATGAAACTAGTTGCAACTCTTAAGGACCTTTAATTAAGACAATAGAGAACCATTGAATCTAAAAGGTTTAAAAATATTTAGATGTGATTAATGGACAGATTTAAAAACCAGGGCATGTTATTGAATTCTGTGGTGTTAATGGATCAAGAGGGAATTACAGCAATGCCAAGAAACTCCACAACAAAATGGAGTTGCTGAGGAGAGAAAGAACAGGGACCCCTTATTGGAGGCATAGCAAGACCATGCTTGCAGATGCATTTTTACCTAACACTTTTTGGGTGAAGCAGAGTAGTACTGCTTTGTTATGTTCTTAAACAGATGGTATTAGTGACCAAGCCATCTAATAAGAACCCTTTATGAACTTTTAACCGGTATAAACTCCAATTATAAGTTTTATAATGACCTTTTGCGGTGCCTTGTGACCATCTTGAACACCATAGACCAATTGGGCAACGTTTGCTAGAAATATGTAAGGGTTTTTGGTTTTTGGGCTATTCTCTACAAAGCAAGGCTTTTAGAGTATACATTTAGAAAACAAAAGTGTTGAAGAAAACCTTGCACTTAAACTTATTAGAGAACAAACCAATGTTGCTGGAAAGCGACCAAAATTGGCTTTTTGACCTTGATTATTTGACTGATTCTATGAACTACCATTCTGTTAGATCAGAGAATCAAGCTAACCTTCATACAGGTCAACAAGAATCTAACCAAAATACAGGCACAAAGACATGATTGTTGAAGGGGGATCTGAAATAGAATGATGAATCTGCTCAAGACTGCTTTTTTGGGGGGGGGGGGGGGGAACTGCAATATGGCATTCCTATTTTCAAACAAACCCATTTTGCTTCAATATCAGATAATATAGATAGGAGTTCCCAAGAGAGGAAGAACAAGTCTTTATGGATGATCTAGCAAGATTCAAGGCAAGAAATGAAGCTAATGAGGAAGCGGAAGCTCTCAGGGAAGGAATCTTGAACAAGAAACTAAGAACTGGTTTACTCAGGTAGGAGCTGCTAGTCTAGCCGTCTAACATTTTTCAGTTACTGTTAGCAAAAACAGCTAAAAGCTACGGTACTACTAACGTTGTTAATATGTTAGCATACCAGTTAAGTACTGACCAGTTCTTTTATTTTTTTCCTAATGAGGGACTATCTCTTTCTGACACAACCAATTCCCAAGAAGATGACTCTGAAATACCTCCACTTGAGGATATTCATGAGATACTCATGATGGTATTTTTACACATTCATCTTATGGGTGATGAGGGGTGCAGGGCTGAATTCACAAATTTGGAAAACAGTTGTGAATGGTTAGTCCTATTCCCACATCAAGATTAACTACCTTCATCCTTATAGAACTTATTTAGGAGATCCAACATCAGCAGTACAAACAAGAAGCAAAGTAAATAAAAGTTCTGAAGCTCATGCTTTTGTTAGTTATGTTCAACAGCAAAGGAGAAACAATCATAAGGACTTTCATCATTGTTTATTTGCTTGTTTTCTATCTCAACATGAACCCAAGAAGATTTCAGAAGCTCTTGAAGATGAAAGGCTGGGTTTGATGCTTTATGCAAGAAGAAATTTGTTGCAGTTTGAGATTCAAAAAGTTATGGATCCTAGTAGATTTTGCCTTATGGGCAAAAGGGCTATTCGGTACAAAGTGGCGTGTACAAATAAAAAAGGATGGAGTCTATGTCATGTTTGACAACAAAGGGGATGCGTAACAATGGAGCGATGTGTGCCAGGTAAATTGGTGAGTATGGTTATTGACGAGGGAAGTATGCATCTCAAGCAAACAATTTCAGATTAGAGATTTAGTATGCTTTTAAACTATCCCTAGAAGTAAGTACTACTATTAGTAGAAATATTAGCAACTAGTTAGTGTTGTATAGTTGTATAGTTTGTATGAAATTTTTGGTGTATGGATACATATTAACTAGAAGTGATGCTTGTCAACGCTTTAAGAAGATTTAGAGAGTCACTGAGAAGAGTTACTGATGGTGCTGAAGCATTCCTGATACTTACATTGTTCATTCTTTGTTTGGACAAAGTTAGTACCGACCATGCAAAGTTAGTACCGCTGGGCAAAGTTTGTACCGCTAAAGAGACATTGGAGAAAAATACCGCCAAGGGTACAAAGTGTAAATTGGAACGTTTTCTTTAAAATTAGGTCTCCTAAACCTATAAGAATCCATCTCAATCGCACACTTACTCAAGCAATCTCTCTAACTGACATTCTTCTTTACAAGCCCTAATCTCTCTTACCGACGATCTCTCTCTTCTAAGCAACATGGCTGCTCTTGAGTCCTGTCCTAAGCACAACATGATCGCATACTTGGAAAAGACTGAAGGGAATGTCGAGTTTCATGAAGTCATTGATTTTCTTCGGAGAAGTTATATTTATCATGCGCTCACTGTAAGTCCTGTTGTTTCGACCACATTCGTTGAACAGTTTTGGACGTCTGCTAAGTCCAAAACAATCAACAATGTTAGGCACATAACTGCCAAAGTAGCTGGCAAGTTTGTGTCTATCTCTGAGGCATCAATCCGAACTGATCTTATTTTTGATGATGCTGATGGGATAGACTCATTACCAAATCAAGCTATCTTTGATGCTATTCAGCGTATGGGATATGAAGGGGATTTAACTATGTTAACATTTAATAAAGCCTTGTTTTCACCCCAATGGAGGTTTTTATTTCACACAATTAATCATTGTTTAAGCTCTAAAAGTACCTCTTGGGATCAAATTCCTACAAACATTGCCACTGCTGTAATTTGTTTAACAACTAATCAAAAGTATAATTTTTCCAAATTAATTTTTGATGGTATGCTTAGACATCTAGAGGCTAAGAAGAAGTTTGTAATGTATCCTCGTTTTATTTCTATATTTTTAGGTAGAAAATTAGCTAATATATCTGTACCTTTAGATCACTTTCCTGTAAATAGTTTAACTAGTAAAGTTTTTTCTTTTATGATTAAGAAGGGCAAACATTTCTCAGGCAAAGTTACACCTTTGTTTGATACTATGTTGGTCCAACCAACTTAGGATGAGGGTGCTTCCTCAAAAAGACTATCTGATGAACCACCTACACCCTCTCCTGCTCCCACTAGTGAAGTCCCAAATGAGTCACTGCCTGACTCATCTTCTGCTCAACCAAGTGAGGTACCTTTTGAGCAACAACCTGACCCTTCCCCAAGACCTTCCCCCAGACCTTCACCCACTCCTATTGTTACTGATTCAATCCCAGAACCTACTGGTGAGAATCTTGGAGATCATTCATCCAATGATACATCCCTTTCAGGGAATGAGGATGACATGACTCTCCAAAATGTCTATGATCTTTGTATCTCTTTATGTAAACAGGTTTCAGATCAAGCCAAAGAAATCAAACTCTTGAAGGCTAAGATCAACAAGCTCAAGAAGCAAGCTCAACCTGTCATCAAACATCACAAAGCATATCTGAAGACTGTCTCATTGCAGCAAAGATTCCCAAGGAAGAGCTTCTCAAAGAAACATAGGGTGCACAAAGAGTCTGTATCCAAACAAGGGAGGAAGATTGCAAAAGGAGAATCATCAGTTCAAAGAGATCCTCTGTTTGATGTAATGCCTGAAGATAAGATTGATCACATGGAAACAGAAAATGCTCAAAGTGAAGGGAGGACAAGAGAAATGGTGGATGAAGACAAAGAGTTTGTTGAAGTTAGACTTAGTACTGAAGATGTAGTTAGTACTGACAAAGAAGGAGTTAGTACCGACTTTGAAAAAGTTAGTACCGACTTTGAAAAAGTTAGTACTGACAGGCCAATAGTTAGTACTGACGGATCCAAAGTTAGTACTGATGAACAAGTTGAAGGTACTGAAGAACAAGTTGAAAGTACTGCTGGGCAAATAGAAGGTACTGAAGATCAAACTAAGGAAGAAATTGCTACTCAAGCCTCTCAAACACCCACTTCTATGATATTTGGTGATGATGAAACAATAGCTACACTTCTCCTCAACATGAGTCAAGCCAAAGCTGCTTCTAAAGAAAAAGAGAAAGGTGTAGAGTTGAAGGATGTTGAAGAAATTGATAGACCTAGGCCTACTTCTACAAGATCACTTCTCACATTAAAGCCTCTTCCAAAGATTGATCCAAAAGACAAAGGGAAGAAGAAGATTGAAGAGGAGGATGAATCTGAAAGTGAAGATGATGATATTCCTCAAGCTGTGAAGAAATTCAAACAGCTTGAGAGTGATGAAGAAATGGCTAGGAAAATTCAAGAAGAATGGGAAGCAGAAGAAGAAAGAAACAAGATTGCTGAAGAAAAAGCAACAAATGAAGCTCTCATTAAAAACTTTGATGATATAAAGGCAAGAATTGAGGCAGACAGAATTCTTGCTGAAAAGCTTCAAGAGCAAGAAAGAGAGCAGTTCACAATAGAAGAAAGAGCAAAGTTCCTTCATGATACAATTGCTGCTCAGAGAAAATTCCTTGCTAGACAAAGATCAGAGGCCATTAGAAACAGACCTCCAACCAAGAATCAATTAAGAAATCAGATGATGACCTACTTAAAGCATGTGGGGAACTTCAAACATTCTGAGTTGAAGAATAAGAAGTTTGAAGACATACAAGCAATGTATGAAAAGATAAAAAGGTCAGATAAAGTGGTGTTCGCTATTTTATACATACCTTTTACCATGAAAAACGAACTCAAAAGACCAAAAACATAATAAAAATTGCATCCTCCAAAGGATAAGAGAATCAAGCAGGAATCTAAAAAGAAGTTCAAGGAAGCGATAAAGGAGAATAGAATACAGAAAAGAGAAAGCACGGAACAATGGAACAAGATGAAGTCAAGAAAAAGAAGATTCAAACAAGATAACTTCTCCAAGATGATCCATCTGACATTGAGAAAGAGAATGATGACTGAAGATTGTGCTAGACAATAGCTCCAGATGAGACAAGGAAGTAAGATTATGAAATACATTTGACAAGAGTATCCAATCAATGACTGGAAGACTGAGAATCTTGGCTCTAAACCACAGTTGATGAATCAAAAGATCAGAAGCGATGAATATGAATGTGGTAACAAGAGTAATGATCAAAATGTAGATGCTTCAGCACATTGATAAGAGTGCGTTCAGTTGACAGAGAAGTACTAGATGGCTATATATAAACTTGTGATGGACAAATATCAATATAAGATTCCTGAAGGTTTTGATAAAGTTTCTTTGGGAGATTTTGATAGTTATGTTCAATCCATATGAACAAGATGAGTTTTTGGAACTCACACATGAATGGAAAGTATCATTTGAGCTGCATAGTTCTTCAGGGGTACACACTTAGATGACTGATGAAGGATTAGTCTTCACATGCTAATTAGAAAGAAGTAGCATTTGAAGAAAGGAAATTACTGATGCAAATGCTAAAGCTAAATTGGAGTCTGAAGAAGAAAGTACTACTGGCCTTAGAATAGGATACGATTTATCAAAGAAGGTACTTACTGATTTAGAATCAAAGAATAAGAATGTTGGAAGTGCGAAGGGATAGAGTGTTGGCTTACCACCACACAACAAATGGTATCAATTTCACCATGCTTAACACGCATACAAATTGGCTAGTTTCCACAAGCAAACGGCTTGAAGGTAAAGACTTCTCAAATCTTTTTATGGTTAACAATTTGCCAAAAATTATATGGTTCTCAACTCACCTTGCTTCTTGGTGAAGAGTAGGCTAGTCCAAGATCAACAGTTCTTGGTAAAAGACTACTCAAATCTGTTGATAGCTGATAGTTTGCAAAAACTATATGAGTTTATCCATTGCACCATGTTATGACAATGAAGCATTGCTTCCAAACACAAACGTTATTTTGGTGAAAGACAGAATCAAAATCCGTTATGGTTGACAGTTTACCAAAAACTTATGTAATTAAACTCAACATATTTTAAGATGAAATTTATCTATCCCAGAGCAAACGTCTACTGGTAAAGGAACATCAAAACGTTAATGTCTAGTATTTTGCCAAAAACTACAAGCCAACTTAATTGGTTGTAGCTAAAAGATGTTTGCATGATAGCTGAAAAGAGATTTTTCTGAATTGCTGAAAGACAAGGTTTGCAGCTAAAGAAGGATAGAGTGTACAAGATTAAGAATGAAAAAAGAATGTTGGATACATCCTCTGTGCGTTAAAAGAAGCTAAAGGATTAAGAAACATGAAGATAAAATAGTTTTAACATCATGTTTAAGAGGATTGTTAGGATTAATGTTTTCTTACTTAGTACCGACAGACAAATAGTTAGTACTGACAGTTATACTTAGTACCGACAGTACAAAGTATTAAGTACTGTTAGTTAGTTAGTACCGTTAGTAGAAAGTTAGTTAGTACCGTTGAGAAGATATTTAAAAGATATTTATGAGATATTTTAGAAAAAGATATGTAAGCCTTTTAGGGTTATCCTTGATATATAAAAGGATCACTTTTATTGCTCTTAAAGACACTTTGCAAAACTTCATTTTCATAACTCAAAATCCCACTATATCTGTAATCACCATACCCGAGCCCAAATTTATCACTGGCACTCATATGATAATTTACAATTTTACCAAGATTTTTTGAAGAATGATTCCATTTGTCTACTATTACTTCTAAATCATCTTTTCTTTGAGCTTTAGCCACAATTTCTTTAAATGTATGTTAAACATCTATTTTATCATCTAAATCTATTTTCATAAATTTGATTTTTTGTTCATACCAAAGTTGACCTTGTTGATGGGCAACTAACTGTGCTTCAACTTTCTTAAGACCTTGAGTATAAGCCTTTATTTCTACGCTAGCATCACTAAGTTGCTCTCTCTGAGCATCATATAGTATTTTAAGATTAGCATAAGACTCTTTACACTCAAATTGAACAGGAATTTACCTTTGTGTCTGATCCTGAGCTGTTGCAAGCCATTAAAGCATAATTTTCATCATCTTCTGAATGAGTTGTCCAGTCAACACTTTCTCCATCAACTGTCACCAATGCTTTAGACTCTTCTTTCTTTCCAGTTCTGCTCCTATCTTTATTTCCAGGATTCCATCCATCCCTCCTCCTATTATCTTCCTTAGTTTCTACACTCTCCCTTTGCACAAAAATGCCTGTTTTGTGGCAGTTTTAGCATTCCACTTTGGTTTTATCAAACAACAGGTTCTTTTGCATCAAACTTTAGATTTCTACCAGTCTATCTCTTGTAGAACTTCTTTATTCTCATAGAGATTCATTGCCACTTGCCATTTAGTCCATTTCTTTCAAGGTCATATACATCAACCTGGTCTAAGTCCTCATGATCCAGTTGAGGACAACTTAGAGTGACTTCAAGCAAGGATATTATGATGTTTGTTCATGCTTTGAAATATGAACAGAAATATTGGAAACACCATAACGGTACTAACATCATAGTACTGTTGGTGTTTTCATAAACAAATGCTACAATTTTGCAAGTTGGAAATATGATACAGTAGAGCCTAATTCATCATTTTCAAAGACTCTGTGATGTTTGTACAAGTCCATCAAAACAGAGACTGACCATACCTGGTATTGTTCCTCATAATAAGAAACTTGTAACCAAGGAGAAGGTAGAGAGTCTTAGAAATATTCTGATTTGCATCCTTCAAGATACACCTGCTCCATGACAGTCTCTAACTGACTGAGAAGACTTTGGAATCTCTCATATCCTTTGTGAATACCATCTGTGTTGGATACAGTGAATCTTCAAACTGTTGCTTCAAGATGTACTTCTGCATCTTTTTGGATTCATCATTTCCACCAAATCTGGATTTGATGGCATTCCACATCTCTTTTGCATCAATCATCTTATGGAATTTAGCTAGATGATCTTCTGGTATGGCCATTAGCAAGGTGGTCCTAGCTTTTCTTTCTCTTTCTATGGCCACTATCTCTTCTGCTGTTTTAGGAGGCAAAATTTTAATTTTTCCTGATGTATCAGTTGTGACTGACACAAGACCATTCCCATTTTGATAACCTCCAAATTGGATAGTCTGTATGAGCCAATAGTGTTCCATCTTCATAGGCCCATAAATCATATTCTCGCCTTTTTGAGAATAGGCAGCTATGATGGTTGAGGACTGTAATAGGAGAATTGTTGAGATTGTTGTGTGGTGTTTGTTGTGGTTGAGTGGAGGTGGTGGTGGTGGATTTTCATCTTGTGTTCCAGACATGTTTAGTTTTGATGGTTGGAGATGAATAACTGGTTTTATCTGTTCTTCTTATTTAGAGTTTCTCAAAGCTCTGATACCACTTGCCGGTCCTGATAAACTGAATGGATCTTTGCAGCCTATAAAAGGAAGATAGCCATTATTTATAAATAGCAAATGACATGTAAAAAATGACTATGAATACTATGTGTTAATGCGGAATCTTAACACATGTACTAAGAAGAACAATGAACAACTTAATAACAACTTTATTAATATGTTCTTGAGGATTACAGATTGCTAACTATGATATTGTATATGATTTCGTCTCTTGTTTTCTATGCCAAAGGTGATCCTTTTATATACTAAGGATAACCCTAAAAGGCTTACATATCTTTTTCTAAAATATCTCATAGTCCTTGATAGATGATAGTCCAGAGAAAGTTAAAGTATAGCAAGTCTCAACGAAGAACGATTGTCAAATCTCAACCAAGATTGTTTGACAAATCTTAGAGATCTTTAGACAAATCTCAATAGACAAATCTCAGAGATCTTTGGACAAATCTCAATAGAAAAATCTCAGAGATCTTTGGACAAATCTCAATAGACAAAACGCAGTCTTTTAGACAAAACGCAAGATTTGTTGAGATTTAGGCAGCAAAACGCTTAGATTTGTTATAAAAAAGGTCTTCAATATACCAAAACGCAGAGGCAAAACGCAACTTTGAGGCAAATCGCAGGACACAAATTGCATAACCTTGAGACAAACCGCAGCCTTCAGAGACAAAACGCAGTAGTAAATATTGTGTCGCTTTCGAGAAAGTACAAGCGTCCCTTTCACCCAGTTTGTCTCTATTCCCTATTTAGCAAACAACCAAAACGCAGTGTGTGAAAATAGGCAAAACACAATCAAGTATTACCCTTTTTAACACAAACCGCAACCAAGAACTAATGCTTGACACCAAACCACAACTAAGAATAGACCAAGTATACACAAAACGCAGCCTAGAAACTTTCTCCAAACATTTGAATAAGCTACCAATCTTCAAGAAAGGATGCTAGAGTTTGATCTAAGCACGAAAGTACAAAGCTTTACCAACTTTAACCACAAAAACAAGATCAAACCGTGGTTTTCCTCTAGCTTATATTCGAGCAAAAAAATAACTAGCCACGAATTCCACACAATCACTAGGTAACCATGAGCTCTTGATACCACATGCTAGCCTTATCAATTTCACAACACAATCACTAGAAACAAAGAGAATGAGACGTGTAGTTTTAAAGAGAGAAGAGAGTTTAGAGAGAGAAATAAAACAAAACAAAAAGGGTTAGATTACTTTGAAATAAAAGTGACCAACACCCTCTCCACACTTGGAGAGGGGTATATATAGTTCTACAAACACCATGGACTGGCCCAGTGTTCTATAAATGGCTTCCTGGGATGGCTTGATACCTAACGGGCTTTAAAGTCCGTAACTAGGCCCTATTAAGTTCAAGAATTCCCGTACACTCTAATTAATCTATTACAAGGTTCGGGTATGTTAAATGACCATCACTTCAATATTACAATAGATATTTCTAGGTCTAACATACTTCATTGTGTATTTTATGCATATTTTTGCCAAATATTTAAAACACAACTATTGGACAAGTAGACTCAATATGACATCATCTACACAAGTGTGAGTTATGATCCGATGCATATTCTTATTGTCTTCGAAAGGGATGTCGTTATTTTCATATCAATCAAGTGTGATTGAGTATGTAGGTTTAAGATAATATCTCTTGTTATATTTTGATATAGTCTTAAAGCTAGACAAATAAGAATCCAATTTCTTATCTATACTAGAAAACTTGTCAATTAGATTCGATAATAACATCATCATAGTTTGAATAATGAGTTGATATATATTCAAAATCTTTCTTGACCCTCACGAACACTCTTTTAAAAGAAGACAAATAAATATTTTCATAGTGTGTTCCACTAATCCTAAGACTAGTTGTAAGGTGAGGTTAATGACAAGTTAATTTCTTACTTCAAGATTGTCATATATTTTGCTTGTGCAAAAAAGTATTTGTTGATATGTATAGTATGCATAGTTTTTGACGTTTTATGAGTATATAAATGATTTTCCTTACTATTTTTATATAACACACATATTTTGTAGAATACTATACGTTTATAAAAAGAATATAATTATGTGTGTGTGTGTTAGAACAATGCAAGCACAAACAAAGTTTAAAAAAATATATTTTCTTTTACTTAATTACCAATATATTAATACAATCTTTTATTTTGTTTAACCAACCCGAGGTCAAACAACACAAGATGATGAAAATATTTAGACATTTTGTTGGAAATATTTTAATGATGGGTTTTAACATATGATCTTAGGACATATTTTGACACACATTGAGCGAACCTATTAACCTCTCATTCCTACGGTGGGTTACCTTCATCCCCCCCCCCCAAATGATCTACAAGAATGTCTTATGTAACAACTTGTAATTAAGTGATCTATGACCTTAATATGCAATGCACAAATAATTTTACACCTTAACGCAAGAAATCTAGCGTAATTCCTATTAGGCATAATCCAAAAACTAGTAACATACAAATAGCATACATGTACATATGTTTAGATATAATAAGATTAGCTCAATTACAAATAGTAATGATTACTTATTAATATCTATTAACCAAGTTAAAACAAAAGTAAACACATATAATCATCTAGCATACACATACGGATATTCGTCGTTGTTTTGTGTATTAGATATAACGATGTATACTTAGCTTGATTTGATTTGAAAATAAAATAGTTTTCTCCCCATTTCAAAAGTTTATCAAGATCAATGTTTTGAAAATATAAATACACCATTTTTCAAAGATACATTGACTAGAAATGCTTGACTTGAAGGAAAAGATAAGCTACAAGTTTTACGTCAAAACGAAAGATACAATTTTGACCACTATGTAGTATTTTTGCAATTTCTGAATAAATTTAATTGTTTAAAATGGACTGGGAAAGTATTTTTTAAATGAAAAAAAGAATTAAAAAAACTAGACTCAATTATTTAAAAAATGGCGGGTGGTACGACTTCTACGGACTTACGGTTGATTTTATATGATTTTTCAAAGTTTGCCAAAATCTACTGAAACAGACAGGCGGCCCCCATAAAGGTGACGGCCCCCAGATATATTAGGGGGCCGCCCAGACATTTATGGGACCACCACTAGTGACCCAAAAATACGTTTTTCGTATAAAATCATTTGGTAACTTAATGTAAAGACGTAGGACTTCAAGGAGTTGTTCCAGCACATAGAACATGTGTTTTAGACATCATTTTTACTCCTAGGACTTACAAAGACGTATTTTATACTTCCAAGCCTTTTGAGAATATTTTCAGTCAAGCTAGTATACGAGGTATATTTAACAACAAAACTAATATGAATCAAGCAACAAAACACTTTTCATATTTAATCCCTCTTCATGGGTAATTTGATACATGGATTGTACTCTATTTTAAAAATCATTTGTTTAGAGAACTAGAGCGACGTGGCTCTGATACCAATTGTGGAAACCGTAGAGAGGGGGAGGGGTGAATACGTTTCCTTTTAAATCTTTAAATATTTTGTATCAATTTTTCAATCACTCTCTGCCGGCGGTTCTATAAATATATGGGGGCCGCCTAGTACATTAGGGGGCCGACCTATTTGAGGGGACCGCCTCTAGAAGAGGTTTTGGGACTAGATCATTTGTATCAACTCACCAATCAAGTTTGACGCAATATGAGAAGTGTCGATAATGGATTTACAATAATTATCGCATATTCTACCAATATATCAACACTCACAATGTTTACTTACAAAGAGCTACACAACCATGACTAACACAACATACACAACAATTCACACAATCATAAGCACAATGCAAGCGTAAAAGTAAAGCGATAAATGTAAAGACATAAGTAAAGAGAAAGGTAAAAGAAAATGCAAATTGACATGATGATTTATAGTGGTTCGGTCACGAAGCTCCTCTTCGCCCTACTCCACTCCTCGAGTATCCAACTCGAGAGTTACTTCACTAATCAACAAGCTCCCTTTCGGCGGAGAAAACATATATACCATGTTACATTATTTTTTCGACACTTAAGCTATGACGTCGTTCCTTCTGCGGGTACACTCAAAAACCCGTTTATGTTTTATGGCCCAACATAACAAACCTTGTGTTTTATGGCCTAAACACATAAACCACATCGCTTACATTATTTTCCGACACTAAGCTAAATGTCGAGTCCTAATTTAGGCTCGAAAACCAATCATACTAACTTACCAAATGTCATTTTAAGGCCTAAAATACTAACCAACCCACATAAAACTCATCCAAATATTATTCATCATGGATACACACACTACTAAAAGATTAGAAGACAGGACTCGATCTATATGTAACAAATGTTACAAATGCGAAATCACCTAGGACTACATAAATTCGGAATATTAAAGATGATCCGGAGTTCTTATCTTGACAATTGTGGAAGAAGGGAAAAGTGTTGTAGACTTGTCGGATCACATTTATACAAGATTAAAACAAGTTTTAAATGATCAAAGATTTAGAAAGATTTAGTGAGATCTAGAGAGAGAAAGAACTGAGAGAAATTCGTGCTTATAAGGGTTGTTCAAATGGTGAGGTGATCCCCTAATTATTAGGAGCTGTATTGCCAGTCTGTCAATGCCGTCCCGTACGGTCACTTGTATACTCAAGGGGCGGCCGCCGCCTAGACTCCGCTCCCTTTTTTGTCTTTTTGTGGGGAATGTTGTATCTGGTGTAGAAGCTTCTATTTTGGAGGGAAAACTAGATTTGAAATTTTATATTTAAATAAAACATTTCTTTAATAAAATGTATTTTGTGTTTATTTATTTTGTGAAAAATACTGTTTGTGAAAAGTAATGGTTAAGAAAAAAAATTTTTCTTTGATCATCTACAAGGTTAATTTGTTTGTCACATAAACATCGTGATTTACGTCGGGTGCAAACAAATGTCGGTGTTGATGCAGACTTGAGACATCAAGTGTTGTTGATGCATGTATGCATTGATGATTTGTGATTACTAGTAACTTGCGTACTTTACGTTATTAAATATCGTAATATTTGCACCAACACCTTAGGTTACAAAATGAAATATAAACAACCTAAAGCCTTACTAGCCGGGAATTACCCATAATACTTAGTAGGCTAAACAACATAGCTACAACATAACAACTCTAAGAGCTACTACCGGCCTCCTCTGGTATCTCGGGCTGTGCTGGACCGCTAGCGGGTCCCTGCTGTCCCTGCAGTGCTGTCACATGTGTCTGCAGTGTACTCATCAGTCTCAGTGTCTCCACAAGCTGTGCCTGTCGAGCGCGGTCTGCTGCTCGCAAAGCTGCAATCTCTATCTGCTGAGCTAGCACTGTAGTCCTCAGTGCTCTCACCTTAGAACAGGATGTATCACTAGCATCCATCGATCGTCCCTGGGCCTCACGAGAAAGTCTGGCCTCTCTCTCCATGAGTAAAGCAGTGTAAGCATAAGAGCGTCTATCCTTCTGTAGTAAGTTGAGCCGACCGCTCAACACTGCTCTAGCATCCTGTGCCTCATCAAGTCTCCCATAAATCTCATCAGTGTCTTGTCTAACAGTAGTGAAAAAATTGGTCATCCGTCGACCCAACTCTGTGTCATCAGTCGCAGGTGCCCCTGGCATGCCCATAAGCATATCATTCCAAGTGTATGTAATCCCATAACCATCATCTCTCTCTGGGTCACGCCTGATCTCATCATCTAAAGTGGCAACAAAACCATAATCCGCCCTAAAACCTCCAGTAGGTCTAGCTGTAGGTGCAGATGAACTCTCACCGACCTCATATCTCAGACTTAGAGTAATACACAACCTCTTTTAAGGTGGTAATGTAACCTTGAAAACACATGCTCTACAGTCAATAGAGGGTAAAAGCAAAGGTGGTGATGGAGTGGGTAATGGTATATGTAGGAGTAGTGGTGTCCCTGATGGTGATGTACTCAATGGTAGTGGATAGGAAGTAGATGGTGTCTCAGCTCTCAGCCTGATCATAGTGGCTCTATATCCCAAAGGATAAGTAGGACTGACAGGTAGTGGTGGAGGTGATACAGGTACTGGTGATGATACTGGTAGTGGTGGTGAGGGAATCTGAGGTAGTGGTGATGACCATGGGGAGAGTGGTGATGATGGAGGTGATGGTATGGAAAGAAGTCTGGCAATCTATGCCTCAGACCAAAATGGTGTAGGTGGCTGCTCTCGGATAGACATCCTAGCAGTAACACGGTGTACAAGTGGCGAAACAGAGTCGACCAAAGCTGGGTGCTCCTCCTCCTCCTCTTCATCTTCTTCCTCCTCAACATCATCATCATCATCATCCTCGTCATCATCGGATGACTCATCATCGTCATCGTCTCCTCCGACAGCAGGATAATCACTAGGGTCCTCCTCAGGATCCACCTCATTCTCCTCTAGATCGGAGTTTGCAATGTATCTTGGTGAGTCAGTAGTAGGTGAGACAACAGCAGGCAGTGGCTGCTCCTCAGCGGGAAACACCTTCATCCTCCCAGGGTTTAATATAAACTTCGGGTTTACAGGCTCAGGAACAAACTCTATGTGAAAGTGGTGCCTGCTTAGCTCCTCGGGCCATATTGTAACATAATCCTGGGTGATGGCGGTGCATGCAAAGCAGCCAACTCCGTTATGCTATGGATCCTCTGGCATCCATGGGTTGGTCATCGACTCCCAGAGCTCCTATGTCTGACTAGCCCTCAAATGGAACTGGGATTACGCCGGTGTACGGTAACTGTGGAATCCTCTGAATTCTGACATGGACCAAATCAGAAATCAAAAGTAGCTTATTTTATTATGTAATATAAGACTCTTATAGTAATACTACATAGTATTTATAACATGAATATCAATATTGAATGATCTAGTCTAACCAACTAAAGCACACAACTAGTGTATGTTATGTCCCGTGAAAATCCCTTTGTATGAATGCAATGTTTAAAAACGGTTATAGTCCAGCAAAAACATTTGACCTGGTTCTTTATAACCTTGGCTCTTGATACCAATCTGTAACACCCCCAAATTGGGTCACAACAGAATATGGGTCTGGGGATGGAACTTCATAGATCAATAACACAAGATATATATAAGAACAAGAAAAAAGACGTTTAAAATCGATACATTGGATTTAGCAAAGTATTTGTTACAAAAGCCCGAAGCTTCACTTGTTCATTGTTCAAAATACAAAGATTTTAGTTCATAACAGATTTATCCCCAAAATGTAATGCAACCAAATCTTTAATGCATGACTTCCAAACATTGTTCAAAGTATGTATTGCCACTTTATTCAAGGCAACATAAATATTCATGTGTGTATAAAACAATGATTACGATTACTCTAAGTTCATAAAATTGCTGCGTAGACTCATCTGTATGCCACTTTATTCAAGGCACCGTAAGTGTTCATGTTCATGTAAATGTCGTGCTCCGACATGCTATAACGTTCGTTTGTCCAGTGATAGCTAATCACCCGAACGGGGCTGTCACACCCGAATAGATCTATTTTATAACATTCGCGCTCACCCTCCAGGTAATTCACAGTTCAATCCGCTTAAGCTAATCCGTAATCATTTGGGTAAAAGCAAAGTAATGTCCTTGTTTTCAAAAATGAAGTGAAACAAGCAATGTATTTCGTCCCAAAATAAGTAATTGAGTATGTAGACCAGTTTGTAAAACGAATTGTAAATGCACATGTAATGAATTCAAACCAATCATGTAAATGAATTTGGTAACAAGCATGTTCTCACCTCAAAAGTTGTAAAGTATATGTAAAACAAGTAAAACGTGGGGCTATAAACTCACCTTGAGTGAATAGATAACAAGGTATATCACAGAAAATGCGTCACTATAACGTCCGAATGCAACCTAATTAATTATAGGTTGTATGAGTACTAAGTACTTTGAATAACTAAGACCATATATAATTCTATATAGCTACATCACCATCTAATTGTATTTGTGAAATCATATTTATAAAGTAAAAACGTTTATAAATATCTCTTTAGTAAAAACGGCGTAACTTTATCGTTTTAAGTCCGTTTCTTACGTTTCTTATGTCCACGCTTTCGTATTAAGACGAGTTATCAAAATATTACATTTTCATATTTCAAGTCCTCTGGTTAACAGTATTTTTTACTGCTCATACACTTTTATAAATTTATTTTTATAAATTTAGTTATCGTAAACTCGTAAATGTCGTATCTTATTCGTTCTAACTCCGATTTTAATGATTCTTTCGAACACGTTTTCGTAATTAAAAGTTTTATCTAATTAATATATTTTCCAAAATGTATCTGATATGAATAGTATTTTTACTGTTCATAGTTTATAAAATTATTTTTATAAACTTTAATTATCGTAAACATGAAAAAAATCCATAACTCCTTCGTTATTGATCAAAAAATTATGATTCTTAATGTTTCGGAATCCTAAAAATATGTACTAACTGAGAAAAATATCCAACCTTTTATATCAGAGGTGGTTTGTAATGAGTTTTTATAAAATTTCTTTTATAATCGCGTTTATTATCGTGTAACTTGCAAATGCCGTATCTCCTTCGTTATAAATTGGTTTTTCGAGTTCTCTACATGCCTACGATCGTTGTAACTTGTAGTGATTTATAAAAATATAAAATTAATATGTTATATTTTGAATTTACACAGAATGTTTTAGGTTTTTAGTTAATAATGTGTTTAAACTTGTTTTTGTACCTTTTTAGTTTAGTAACTTGTTACAAGTCCTCTACAACCATTTATATCATATGTCCTACATACTTAAAGTCCTTAGTCCATGATTTGTCCAATTATTATCCAAGATAACAAGATCAACAAGTCCTTATACTTATAAACTTATTAGGTAACTTTTAAAACCACTAGTTCATATATACTTTTTATACATAAACCACACTTGTGCAATACTTATACTTCCATTCCCACATTATATTAACATCCATATAACATAAGTAAAAGTGTACCAAATCATAATCAAGTGTAAAAATCCATTTTTCAAGTAAATAAGTTTCCTAGATGGTGATTAACTATATAAACATCATATATGCATAAAATCACAAATGTAAAGAGATTAAGGTTTTTAGATAACCTTAATATGATGTATGGTGATGAACAACAATGTCTAAACCCTTGTTTAGCAAACAAACCCTAGCTTCCAAGTCTTAGAAAACCCTAATCCAAACCCTAATCTTGATCCTTGCTTGTTTAACCCCTTTAAACTCTAAACTAAACCTTCAAACCTTCTTGGTATATCTTAGATATGTTGTAGGAATACTTGGAAATGTGGTAAAATAAAAACTATGGATTGTGTATGTATATTGAAGGTGTGCCATGGGTAGAGGCATAAGAAAGAGAGAATGAGAGAGTTTTTGCTATGTAAATGAGAAGTGTGTGAGGAACTAACAATAAGGTATCTTATATATATCACAAGAATAAGTTCCTAGTTGCTTAGTGAAGTCAAAGACCAAAGACTAGTACAAGGGGGGGGGGGATGGAAACATAGAGGGTTTTAAGGGAATAGTGGTCAAGTTCACTAGTCACTAGTCTTAGGTTTTAATAAGGTTAATGATGTACAAGTCCAAGTTGTTAGTTTGTGTGCTAAGTGTCCCCTTGGGATCACTTTTCTTGCTGAAAATTAAGGGGAGAAGGGAGTACAAGTTGGTCTTTGATGTTTTTTTATGAAAATCTAGTATAACTTGAAGTCATATGAAGTATAAAAATTAAAGGTAGATGTAATACTTGCAAATTATTTTTCCTTGTTGGTTTTATTATGAAAAATTCGGCCATAGTAAAAATGTGGGTGAAGTTTTATAAAACTTTGGGTATTGGGTATAGTAATGGGTATTTGTTGAATCGTAGAAAAGTTTTGGTGGTTCCGGGCATGCCTAAACGTATTTTATCGCAAAACGTAAA
>BQNB010063833.1:0-35537 GCA_026074375.1 Tanacetum coccineum | reverse complement strand
TCTAGGGTTTTGGGTTAAGGGAAGGGTTTAAGGTTTAAGGTTTAGGGTTTAGGGTTTAGGGTTTAGGGTTTAGGGTTTAGGGTTTAGGGTTTAGGATTTAAGGTTTAGGGTTTAGGGTTTAGGGTTTAGGGTTTAGGGTTTAGGGTTTAGGGTTTAGGGTTTAGGGTTTAAGGTTTTGGGTTTAGGGTTTAGGTTTTAGGGTTTGGGGTTTAAGGTTTAGTGTTTACGGTTTATGGTTTAGGGTTTAAGGTTTAGAGTTTAAGGTTTAGTGTTGAAGATTTATGCTTTAGGGTTTAGGGTTTAGGGTTTAGGGTTTAGAGTTTAGGGTTTAATGTTGGGTTTAGGGTTTAGATATTAGGGTTTAGGGTTTAGGGTTTAGAGTTTAGGGTTTAATGTTGGGTTTAGGGTTTAGAATTTAGGGTTTAAGGTTTAGGGTTTAAGGTTTTGTGTTTAAGGTTTAGGGTTTAGGGTTTAGAATTTGGGGTTTAAGGTTTAGGGTTTATGGTTTAGGGTTTAGGGATTAGGGTTTAGTGTTTAAGGCTTAAGGTTTAGGGTTTAGGGTTTAAGGTTTAGGGTTTAGAGTTTAGGGCTTAGGGTTTAGGGTTTAGGGTTTAGGGTTTAGGGTTTAGGGTTTAGGGTTTAGGGTTTAGGGTTTAGGGTTTAGGGTTTAGGGTTTAGGGTTTAGGGCTTAGGGTTTAGGGTTTAGGGTTTAGAAGTCTTGTAGAGAAGTGAGTTTTTAGTAGTTTGAGAGTACTTAGTGAGGATTAAGCAGTTGTCTAGTAAAGTTAAGTAGTTCTACAGTAGTGAGTTAAGAAGTTTTATAAAGTGTTGTGTTTAAGTAGGTTTTTTGTATATAGTTTTAAGTATAGTTAGTTAGTTGTTGTTTGAAGTTAGTAGTTAAGCAATGTAATAAGAGCAGTGCAGGTCTAGTTACTACAGTATCGAGTTTAGATGGAGGAGTTTAGTTGCTATAGTATGTAGTAGGTTAAGAGTTTTGTTTGAGTTGTAGATGGTTGAGTGTAGTTAGTTTTAGGTTTCTAAGGAGTTTAGAGAGTTTAGTTTATAAGTTATTGACAGTGTTTAAGATCTTTTGTAGTAGTTAGTATATCGAGTTACAGTGTCTACAGTTGTTTTAGAGTACGTTAGTAGCTTTTTCTACTTACATTCTTAGAATCCTTAAGGTAATAGTAGTGTATGTCTGTTTGTTGAGTTGTTAGTAGTTATAGCCTAAGTAGTATAGTTTTTTAGTTAGTTTAGTTTTTTACAGTTTCAGTAGAGGAGTTTGAGATGTTTAATAGAGTAGTTTAGTTTTAGGAGTTAGAGTGTTTTAGAAGAGTTAGTTAAACAAAAGTTGTTAGTAGTTAAAGTTGTACTAGTTTTAAAAAGTCTAGAGTCAGTTTAGTTTAAATGCAGTTCTATGTACAAAGTATTTTTCTGTATTTGCTAGTAGCTTAGTTGAGTTAGTAGTGTAAAGTAGATATGTACGTAAATGAGTTTAAGTTATTAGTTTATTCGTAGGGCGCAGTTCTACTTTAGAGTTGTAGTAAATGGAGAAGTAGTCCTGAAGCTGTAAAGTTACGAGAGTGGAAGTAGTTATAAGTTCATAGACGTATAGGTGTAAGAGTTTAGTAGAGTATCGAGTAGTCAAAGTTTAGTCAGTAGATAGTGAGTGTAGTTGTTATGTTTTTTTATAGTTCAGTAAAAAGTAGATTGATAGTAACGTTAGTCTAAGTATTTCCTTAGAGTTTCCTGTTTTCCAAGTTGTGAGTAGTACAGTTACTAGTAGTTCTGTAAATAGTTATTAGTGCAGAAAGTTGAACGTTAGTAGTTTAGTAGTTCTCGTCAGTAATAGTTTATAGTAAGTTTGCTCATAGATGTTATGTTGTAGAGAGTAAATAGATTAGTTAATGGTTAGTTTTTAGTAGTTGCTATAGTAGTAGTTCTTCGATAGCATCGTATTTAAGTATTATGTAGTATATTAATTTGTAGTAAGAGTTTCTATGTGTAGTGTTAGTGAAGAGTTGGTTATGATGAAAGTGGTGTTCAACGAATGTAGTTAGTTTAGGAGTTCAGAGTCAGATTATTAGTTTGTAGTACTGGTTTGTTATATACAGTAGTAAGTACGGAGTAGAAAGTTTAGTTTAGTTTTTAAGGTGAGTTAAAAAGTTGAGCGTTTGAGTAGTCATGTTAGTTTGCTAAAGTAGTAGTCAGTTTTTGTAGTTTAGTTTAGTTGTCAAGTTTGAGTGTAATAGTGCTATAGTTGAGTGATAATGATTAGGCGAGGTATAAGTATGAAGCAAATGAGTACTAGTTTTAGAGTTGAGTTTTTGTTGTAGTTTAGTTTATTAGTTTGAGTGTTTTTAAATGTAAGCAGCCGTTGTTTTAGTTATAAGTAGTGTTTGTCAAAATATGTTTTTTTTTACATTAGAGTAGTTTTGTTCAACTGTTAAGGTTAAGTTAGTTAGAAGTGTTATAGTTATTGAGTCTAGGCTATTTGGAGTTTAGCAGTAGTTAAGTTTTAATAGTGGTTTGTTATGAAGAGCAGCTATGTACGTAAGTAAGTTGTTTTAGTAGTAGTTTTTACAGAGAGTTAGTGTTGCAGTGAGTTCACAGTTGTTCAGTATTAAGTGTCGGGTGTAGTAAGAGTTCAGATCAGTTTTCTAGGAAATTAATACAGCCAAGTTAGAGAGCAGTAAGTTTGTAGTATCGCTGTTACGTCTAACGAGAGTGTCTAATTAGGTACAGTTAATAGTAAGACAGAGTTAAGTGACGTAAATCTAAGAGTAGCGTTGTTCAAGAGTGAGTTAGTTTTTAGAAGTTTAGAAGAATTTAAGTTTAAGTCAGTTTTTAAGTGCTAAAAAAGTAAAGTAGAGAGTTAGTAGTACTGTGGATAGTTAGTAAAGTTAAGTTAATGTAGTGAATGTACTTGTTTTAGATAAGTGTTTCTGATGTTGAGTTTTTAGATAGTTAGAAAGTTGGTAAACGACACGTTAGTGTTTAGTAGTCGTTTTAGATTTAGTAGATTAGTATTTGTTCTTTAGAGTAAGAGTAGTTTTAGGAGTTTGTATGACGTAGTCTTGTTTGAGTTCCAGTTATTTTAGTAGTGAGAAGTAGAGAGTATAGTAGTAATTTAGTTGTTAGTTATTAGTTTTTTCGCTAGTTTGTAAGGTTAGTAGTTTAGTAGAAGTTAGTTTTAAGTTAGAGAGTTTGAGAAGTTTAGTAGTAGAAGCTAAAGTGAAAAGTTTACGAAAGTTAGTTAGTTAGTTAGTAGTCCTTGAGTGTTGCAGAAATTAGTTTTCAGAGAGGCAGTTAGTTAGTAAGTTAGTAGTGTAGAGTGTGTTAGTATTAGTTTAGTAAGTAGTGAAGGAGAGAAGTAAGAGAGGTTGATTTTGAGTTGTAATAGTAGTAGTTTGTAGTTCAGTTTAGGTTAGTAGTTAGTTAAGTAAGTTAGAAATTAAGTATAGGAGTTAGTAGTAGAGTAGAAGTTTTAGACAGTTTTGTGAGAAAGATTTTGAGTTAGTAGTGTCAGAGTTAAAAGTATTAGTTTCAGTTCTTAGTTAGTAAACTAGTAAGTGAGTAGTAGTAGAGTGTTTTGTAGTTGTGTTTTAGTAAGTTTAGTAAGTTAGTTTTAAGTGTAGTAGAGGAAGTTTTTTACTAGTGTAGTGTTTAAGTTAGTTATTAAGCAGTAGTTTTCATAGTTTAGCTCAGTTATAGTTTAAAGTAGTTTGTAGAGTTAGTAGAGTAGCTAGTTTTTAGAGTAGTTAGAAGACGCAGTCTTGTAGTATAGTCAGAGAGTTATCAGTATAATAAGTAGTAGAGAGTAGAGTAGTAGAGTAATTAGTTAGTTTTCTTAAGAAGTTAGTTAGTAGTAGTAGTTAGCAATAGAAGAGTTAGTTTTAGTTAAGATGAGTTACAGTTTAGTGTTTTTTTTTTAAAAGTAAGAGTTTAAATGTGTTAGTTTTTAGAGAGGTCAGGAGTAGTTTCTAAGAGAGTCAGTTGAGAGCGTTGTTTTAGAAAGTAAGTTCTAAGTTTGTTTTGAAAGTTAAGGTGGTAAAGAGTAAATTGTTAGCGTAGTTTTAGTAAAGTTGTTTATGAGTTAGTAGAGTTTAGTAGTAGTTTTTGAGTTTGTATAGTTTAAGAGTTGTTTAGTTAGTTCTTAGTAGATTTTTAGTAGAGAGTTAGTAGAAGTAGTTCAGAATAAGTAGTTTTGTTAGTAGTTAGAGTGAAGTATAGTGTAGTGTTAGTTAACTCAGCAGTTCTAGTTTAAGTTTTTTAGTAGTTTAGTAGTGAGTTTTAGCTTAGTAGTACTAGTAGCTATTAGTAGGTATATACGTTTTAAAAGAAGTTAGTGAGTTAGACGAGTTAGTTAGTTAGTTTAGTTTTGTTAATGAGTATACGTTGTAGTAGAGAGTAGAGTAGTGCTGTTAGTAGTTAGGAGTAAGTTAGTACAGTTAGTTTAGTTATGTTGTGAAGTAGTTACGATTAGTAGTTTTTGATTTGTAGATGAGTCAGTTAGTATAAGTAGTCAGAGAGAGTAGAGTCTAGTAAGAGTTGTAATAGTAAAGTTCTCGTAGTTTTAGGTAGTTAGTTTAGAAAGTAGTAGTAGTGGAGTTGAGTTTAAGTATGTAAGTTAGTTGATTAGTTCAGTTTAGTAGTTTGTTTTAGTAAGTTAGTAATAGATGGTAGTAGTGAAGTTGAATAGAGAGATATTAGTTAGTACATGGTTTGTTGATTTCAGTATTGTGGAGGCTTGTCAGTATGGTAGAAGATTGTATTGCAGAGAGAAAGAGTAAATTAGTTAGAGAGTTAGTAGTGTAGTAAGTAGACTTAGTTTAGTAGTTAAAGTAGTTTCAAAAGTTAGTTAGTTTGTTAGTTAAGTGTTAAGTATGAGATAAGAAGTTAAGCTAGTAGTAGTTAGTTAGTAGGAGTAGTAGTAGTAGTATAATAGTAAGTAGTTTAGAAGTAGTTTTAGTAGTATATGTTATTAGTTAGTTTTGAGTTTTAGTAATGTTTGTAGTGAGTTTAGTAGTCAGTTAGTTAGTTTAGTAGTTGTTTTCTGGTGGGGTTTAAGTTTTTTAGCAGTTAAGTAGTTAGTAGTTGTAGTAGTAGATGTTTGTCTGTCTAGTTTTTAGAGTCCAGAGTGTGTAGTCAGTAAGTAGTGACGTAGATAAGTTAGGTTTTTAAGTAGTATAGTTTTAAAGTTTGTAAGTTAGTACAGGTAAGTGTGTTATAGTTTAGAGAAGTATGTTGATGTTACAGACTTCATATTAAGAGTGTGTAGTAGTTTTAGAAGAGTAGTTTGTGAGTAGTAGTAGAAATTTTAGTTAGTCTAGTTTAGCTTGCAGTCAAGTAGTAGAGGAGTCCTTGATAAAGTAATAGTTCAGTTAGTAGAGTTTTTTAAGTTAGTTAGTAGTAGTTAGTAGTAGTATTTAAGTTTAGTTTAGGTCAAGTTGAGGAGTTAGTTATAGTAGTAGCTGCAAGAAGTTTTGAGTTACAGAGTAGAGTAGTAAAGTTAGTTAGTTAAGTCTAGAGTTTTCTAAGTTAGAAGTAAGTTCAGAGTTAGTATTATAGTAGTAGTTGTAGTAAGTTTAGAGTGAGTGGTAGGAGTTAATGTTTAAATATGTTTTAAGTAAGTTAGTGAGTTAGTAGGAAGTGAACAGAAAGTAGTTAGGATAGTGAGTAGAGTTAGTAGTTTAGTGTAAGGTAAGTTTAGTTGTCAGTGTTGTAGTTAGTTTTAGAGTAGTTTGAATAAGTAGTCAGTAGTTAGAAATGTAGTTTATTTCAGAGTAATAAGTTAGTAGTTAGTAGTTTAGTTTTAGAGTAGTTCAGTGAGGTAAGTTAGTTAGTTTAAGTTAGTAGTAAGTTGTTGTTTGTTAGTAGAGTTTCAGGTAATAGTCAGTGTTAGTGTAGGTTTTAGTAGTAGTAGCGGTTTGGAAGGAGTTCAAGTTGTCTGAAGTTAGTTTTGGCGTGTATAATTTGTTAGCAGAGTAAAGTTTTAAGTTAGATAGTTACTGTTATCTAAGAGTTTAGTTAAGTAGTAATAAGTTAAGTTAAGTAGTTAGTGAAAGTTAGTTAAGTAGTTAGTTTTAGGAAATTGTAGAGAGGTAAGTAGTTTAGTAAAGTTATCTTGTAAGGGAAGTTTGAAGTTTAGTAGAGTTAGTAGAAGTAGAGTAGTCAGAGGAATGATATAGTAGGTTCCCAAGATGTGAGTCTAGTCAGTAGTTTTATAGTTTCTGTAGATAGAGTTAAGGAGAGTTCAGGAGTAGTAGTTAGTAGTAGTTGTAGTGCAGTTGAGTAGTTAAGAGTTTGTAGTTTAGGAGTTAGTAAAGATGAGTGTGCTAGTTTGTTAGTGTAGAATAGAGTATTAGTAGAAGTACATAAGTAGTTTAAAAGTAGTTTAGTGAGTTCTAGTAGTTGTAGGTTGTAGTAGAAAGTCATAGTTTTTTAAGGATAGTAGTAGATTGTTTGTTCAGAGTTAGTTTGTGAGTTGTGTGTTTAAGTAGAGTAGGAGTTAGTTAAGTAAAGTAGTATGTTTTAGTTTGTAAGTTAGTAGAGAATGCGTGTAGAAGCTTTGTATGTAGTTTTTAGTTAGAGTTGTTAGCAGTTACAGTAGTTAAGTTTTTATATGCGAAGTTTTAGTAATAGAGTTTTAGTCAGAGTAGTATACAGGTAGTTTGTAGTATTTTTGAAGTTATTTGTAGTAGTCTAGTCAGTAGATAGTTAGAAAGTTTTAGTTATAAGTAGTTAGAGAGTATTAAGTTAGAAGTTTTGTAGTGGTAGCTGTAGTAGTGAGTTATGTTTTAGTAGTTGGTTCGTTCAGTTTGTCAGTAAGTAGTAGGTAAGTAGTTTAGGAGGATGTTAGTTAGTAGTAGTATAGTTTAAGAAGGGTTTTTAGAGTAGTTTAGTATTGAGTAGAGTTTTGAGTTAGAGTAGTCCAATGTTAGTAGTTTTAGTAGTTGAAGTTTAGAGTTAGTCTCAGTGCAGTGTAGTCAAGTTAGTTAGTAGTTCGTAGAGAAGCAAGTTTTTAGTTTTCAGTATAGTTACGTTTCTTAGTTAGTTTTAGTCTGAGTTAAGTATGAGAGTTTGTAGTTGTGTGTAGGTTGAGTAAGTTAGTAGTAAGAAGTTTTTAATAGTAAGTAGAGTTAGTTTCTCGTTAAGTTTAATAGTAGTTAGTTAGTAAGTGCTATCAGTAGTAAGTAGTAGTTCAGGTAGTTAGGTAGTTAGGTAGTTCTAGTTAGAGTTTATGTTTATAAAAAAGAGTACTTTAGTTAGTTCAGTAGTCAGAGTTGAGAGTAAGAGAGTTAAAGAGTAGTGTGTAGTTGAAAGTTTAGTTTAATAGGTTGAGTTGAGTTTTTTCGATAGATAGAGAGGTGTAGACTGTTAGCAGTAGTAGTTTCTTAGAGAGTAGGTTTTTTCAAGTTTTGTTTAGTAGTTTTTGTAGAGAGTTAGTTTAGTCGTAGTTGAGTAGTAGTAGGAGCAGTTGAGTGAGTTTAGAGTAGTAAGTAGTCTGTGAGATTAAGAAGTAGTAGGTGAGTTAAGTCTATAGAGTAGTAGTTAAGTTAGTACATTAGATAGTTAGTCTAGTTTAGTTAGTTGTTTAGTAGTATGTAGTAAGTCAGTAGTATAAGTTCAGTAGAGTAAGGTTAGAAGTTATAGTAGTTAGTAGTTAGTTGAGTTAGTTAGTAAGGTGAGTAGTAGTTAGATATTTAGTAACAGTAGTAGTAGTCTTGTAGTAGAAAGTTTAGTATTAGTCTCCAGTTTAGTTAGTTCTAGTATTGCCAGAGTAAGTCTGTGTAGTATAGTTAGTAGTAGAGTAAGTTTAGTTTAGTATAATAGTAGAGTTTATATAAGGAGTAGTAGTTTTAGAGTTTTGTTGTTAGTATCTTTCGTACTAGAGCAGAATAGTTTTGTAGTAGGTAAGTTTAGTAGTAGTTTATGATAGAGTATGTAGAAGTAGTAAGTTTTTACAGTAAGTTAGAGCAGTTAGTAGTTGCAGTTAGTTTAGTTTATTAGTTGAGAGTAGTTCAAGAGGTCTAAGTTTGAGTCAGAGTTAGTAGCGTAGAGTTGTATAGAGAGTTAGAGTATTGTTAGAGTAGTTAGTAGTAAGAGATAGTAGAATAGTTAGTAGAAGTAGTATTAGTAGTAGTAGTTCTAGTAGTAGTTAGGAGTTCAGTATGAGAGTTAGTTTAGCAAGTAGTTGGTAGTAGTAGGAATCTTAGTTTTAGTAGTAGTTGATGTTAGAGATTTAGTTAGAATTGGGGGCGTTTCAAAAAGTTCTTGTAAAGTAGTAGTAGTAGTTGAGTTAGTAGTAAGAGTAAGTTAGAGAGGTTGTTTTAGTCAGTCGTCAAGAGTAGTTAGAGTAGAGCAGTAGTTAGTAGTATAGAGTGAGTAGTTTCAGTAGTTTTTAGCAGTAGTGTTAGTAGTTTAGTAGAGTTAGTGTAGTGAAATGTTTTAGTTACATTAGTGAGAGTTAGTTAGTGTAGTCAGAGTAGTAGTAGTATAGTAGAATAGAGTTAGTGTAGGAGTTAGTAGTAATAAGTATAGTAAGGATAGTAGAGAGAGTAGTTAGTAGTAAGAAGTTGCTAGATAATAGAGAAGTAGTTTAGTAGTTAATTCATACGTAGAAGTAGGTTTTGTGAGAGTTTTTCAGAAGTTTATGATAGTAGTTTAGGATGTTTAGTAGTAGAATATTTTGTAGTAGTAGTAGTAAGTAGTTTAAGGGTCAGTAGTTAGTAGCAGAATGTTTAGCAATGGATTGAGTTTGAAGTGTTTAAGTAGTAGTTATTTGTAGTAGTTAGTTAGTAGTAGTAGTAAGTTAGTAAGTTATAGTAGTAGAAGTATATGTAGTAGAGGAGATAGAGTTGCCAGTAGTAGAAGTAGAGTCAGTAGTTAGTTTAGTAGCAAGTTAGTATAAGTTAGAGTAGTAGGGATTCAAAGTTAGTAGTTAGTAGAGAGTCAATAAGAGCAAGAGTTTGATTTTATTTTAAAGTTTTTGTAGTTAGTTAGTTTAGTAAGTAGTAGAGTAAAGCTGTTAGTGTAGAGAGTTGGTAAAAAAGTAGTTAGTTTATAGTTAAGTAAGTAGTTTGTGTTGTTTAGTATTTGAAGTTTAGTTAGAGTAGTAGTCTGTAGTAGTAGAGTTATAGAGAGTTTAGCAATGAGTAGTGAGTTAAGGAGTAGTGAGGAGTTTTCTCAGATAGTTAGTAAGTAGAGTAGTTATGTAGTAGTGTTAAGTAGTTAGTTAAGACTGAGTTTGAGTTTTTGAGTAAGAGTATAAGTTTGAGTTAGTTTAGGAGTCTAAGTTTAGTTTTTGATTTTCATTTTAGTTTAGTTTTAGTAGTAATGCAGTAGTTAGTAGATTAGTGAGTTTAATATAGAGTTGTTAGTAGTTTTAGGAAAGGTTAGGAGTAGTAGTTGTTAAGTTAGTTAGTAGTCCGTAAGTTAAGTTAAGTTTAGAGTTAACGTTTCTATAGATAGAAGTTGTAGTAAGTAGTGTAGTAGTCTTAGTAGTTTTTTAGAGCAGTTCATGTAAGTATAGTAGAGTCTAAGTATTTGTTAGAGTATTAGTTAGTCATTTATGTTTTGTAGAGTAGGAGTTATTTAGTGCAGTTAGTTAGTCACTAGAAGTTCAGTAGTTTAGAGTTTTTAGTTTTTTCGAGTAAGTTTAATTAGTGAGTTAAAGTAGTAGTAAAGTTTAGGTTAGTATAGTAAGTCAGAGTAGTAGTTTTTTGTGTAGTATCAGTAGTTTAAGGATAGTAGTATGTTAGTAGTTGAGAGAGAGTTTTAGAAGTCTGTAGTTAGTAGTAGTAGTAGTTTGTTTAGTTATATCAGTAAGAGAGTTAGTAAAGTATAGTTGTAAGCTGAGAAGATGAGTCTGTTAGTTGTTGTAAGGTTGTTAGATAGGAGTAATATGTAGCAGTACAAGGATCAGTGTTGCTTAGTTAAGATATAGTCAGTAGTAGTAACGCGTTAGTTGAATGGTGTTGAGTGTGACTTTGCAGTGTCCCTTTAGTTGTTAGTTAGTTGAAAGTTAGTTTCAGTTAGTATAATAGTAATATAAGTTAGTAGTAGTTTAGGGGAGAGGTTAGTTATTGTGTAGTGCTGGATTAAGTGTGAGTATCGTAGTTTAGTAGGTTTAGAGAGAGTTTTAAAGCTGAGTTTAGTTAGTAGAGTAGTTAGTTGATGATAGTTTTAGTCAGTTAGTTTTTGAGTAGTTGTAGTTGAGTTGTGTTATATTAGTAGTAGTAAGTTATAGTCGTTAGTAGTAAGGTTCAGAGTTGAGTAGTTTTGTTATAGAGTCAAAGTTAGTTGAGTTTAGTTAGTGAGTTGTTGTAGTTTTAGTTTTAGTAAAGGATAATTTGAGTTTGTAGTAGAAAAGTGTTAAGAGTAGTAAGATGGAGAGTTAAGTAGTTTTAGTATTGAATAGAGTTCCTTAAGGTTAGTTAGTTAAGCAGTAGTTGAGTAGAGTGTGTAGAGTTTAAGTTAATGTTGAGGTAGAGTAAGAGTTTTTTAAGTAGTTAGAAAGTTAAGGTTAGTAGTAGTAGAGTTAGTCTAGTTAAGTATGTCAGAGCAGTAGTTTAGTTAGTTCTTAGTTAGTGTTGAGTCAAGTAGTTGAGTGTTAAGACTAGTTAGTATAATGGTTTATGTATATAGCGAAATAAGTTTTAGTCATCGTAGTTTTGTTTAGTAAAGAGAGTTTTCAGTTTTAAGAGAAGTTTGTTGTTTTCAATACTAAGTATGTAGTTCAGAGTTAGGTTTGATAGAAGTTATAGGAGTATAGTTTTAACAAGTAGTTAAGTGAATGAGTAGTCATAGAGTTTAAGAGAGTAGAGGTAGTAAGTAGGAGTTTTAAGTAAGTAGTTTTATGGTTAAGTATAAGAAGAAGTGTTAGAAGTCTAGTAAGTTAAGTCAGTGTAGTGTTGTAATAGTAGAGTAGGGTACGTAGTAGAGTAGAGTTTAGATTGTAGTAAGTTAGTCAGTGCTAGACGTTAGTATTGTTTTTTGTAGTTTTAGTTTTTAGAAAGCTTGTTTTGATGTGTAGTAGTAGTATAAAGTTAGAGTCCGACCGTAGTAGTAAGAAGAGTAGAGTCTAGTTAGTAGTATAGTTAGGTGAGTATTACAGTTAGCAGTAGTGTATTTAGTAGTTTAGTAGTGAGTTAGTTTATACATAAGTTCAGTTTAGAGTAGGATGTTAGTAGTTGTTTAGTAGATCAGTAGAAGTAGTAGTATAGTTTTTAGAGTTAAGAGAGGAGTTATAGTAGTAGAGTTTGTGTATTAGTTAGTAGAGTAGGTAAGTTTAGTTAGTATGTAGTGTGGTTTTTAGTTGTAGTAGTAGAAGTAGTAGAGAAAGAATTAGTTCGGATAAAAGAGTAGTAAGTGTTGTTAGAAAAGGTTAAACATGAAGAGTAGATAGTTAGTTTACTACAAGTTTTTATAGTTTAGTTTAATAGTAGTTTAATAGTAGTAGTGATTGTTAAGCAGAAGCAAGTAGAGTTGAGAGTAGTAGTTCTTAGAGCAGCAGTAGGTAGTAGTAGTTGTCTAGTTAGTGTAAGTAGTTAGTTAAGTTAGGAGTTAGTCTCAGAGAAGTTGCAGTTTGTTGTAGTAGTTTAGATAAGTATAAGTAGGTAGTAAGTTAGTAGTTCACAAGTAGTAGGTAGTATTCATTAGTTATGTAGAGTTAGTATAGTTATTAGTAAGTCGGAGCATTATTAGTAGTAGTGTAGTAAGTGTGTAGTTAGTTTTGAGTATAGTGTTGTAAAAGTTAGTAATGTTTGTTAGAGAGTAGTATGTTATAGTTAAGCAGTTAAGTAGTTTAGTTAGATAGTTATGTCCAGGTAGTAGTTAGTTAGTTGAGTATGAGAAGTTAAGAGTAGTAGTAAGTTGTAGTTATTAGTAGTTATATTAAAAGCAAGTAGTGTTTTGTTAGAAGTTTATGTGTTTAGTAGTTAGCAGTTTAAAGAAGTTGATATAGAGTCAGTTAGTGAGTAGTAAGTTTAGTAGGAGTTTAGTGTAGAAATAGCAGTTTGTAGTAGTTAGTTAAAAGTTTAGAGTTAAGTTTAAGTATGTAAAAGTTAGTTATAGTTCTAGTAGTTGTTTAGTTAAGTAAGTAACAGGGGGGTTAAAAAAGAAGAAAATAAGAAGAGTAAGTTAGTAGAAGTTCAGTAGTTGTGAGAGGGAAGTTAGTAGTTATGTTTATTGTTAGAATGTAAATTAGTTGAGTTAAGTTAAAAGTTTAGTGATAGTAGAGTTGAAGTCAGTTAGATGTAGTGAGTAATTAGTAGTCCCCCCCACCCCTGACGTCCTCGCGCGCCTGTTTCCCCCCAGCAATGCCAGCTAGCTCCACCACGTAAGTACCACAGCAGTAAGTTTAGAGTTAGAGTCGTTAGATAAAGTTGGAGTTAAGAGAAGAGTAAAAAGAAGTAGTTTAGTTAGGTTAGTATAGTTTAGTTCCAACACTCGGTAAAGCAGTTGAGTTTTGGTAGTTCAGTATAAGTAGTGTTAGTATAAGGAGTTTTAGAAGTAAAGTTTTGTAAGTAGTTGCACAATAGTTAAGTTTTTGGTAGTAAGCAGTTTTTGTTTGTTGAAAACGTATACATAGTTTTAGAGTTTTAGAAGTGTACATTGTAGTAGTTTAGTTAGTGTAAGTTGAGATGTTAGAATTGTAGTTAGAGTAGTTGTTGAGTTTAGTATAGAGAAGTTTTTTTCGAGTTTTTCAGTAAGTAGTAGTTTAGTTTAGTGTAGGTAATGTAGGTAGTTTTTAGAGTTTTAGCTATGTTAGCGTAATTTTATGTTGCAGAAGTTCTAATGTTTAGAGTTATTGTATAAGGTGAGTTAAGTAGAGAAGAGTTAGAGTTTGGTACAGTTAGAAGTGTAAGGCTGAGGTTTCGGAGTATTTAGTTAGAGTCTAGTAGTAGTAAGAGTAGTAGTTTGAGTAGTCTTTAGTTGAGTTTGTGTAGGCAGTTAGTTTGTGATTGTTAGTAAGTAGAAGTTCAAGTGCAGTAGTTTAAGTAAGTTTTTTAGGTGATAGAGTAGAGTTAGTAGTTAGAAATAGTTAGTATGTCAGTTTTGGAAACGTAGTAATTGTCTCCTTTAGTAGTAGTTGAAGATGTCTTAGAGTTTTTTGGTCAAAGTTGATGTTGTAGAGTTAGTTTTTTTATTAAGTTTTGAAAGGTTTTAGTAAGTCGTAAGAGTAACAAGTTGAAGTAGTTGGTTGGTAGCTGTTTTTTTGTAGTTGTTTGAGAGTAGATAGTTTTTAGTTAGTAAGTTAGGTAGTTAAGAAGTAGTATGTTTTCTCAGACCGAAAGTTTTAGTTGTCAGTTTTAGTAGTATGTTAGTTTGTTATAATAGTGAAGAGTAGAAGATGTGTAGTTTGTTAGAGTTAGTCCATAGTTGTTTTAAGAAAGTTGTTTGTTAGTAGTAGTAGGAGAGTTGTTATCAAAGTAGTTTAGTTTAGTTTAGTAGTTAGTTAGTTGATGGTTTTTAGAGAGTTAGTAGTAATAGTAGTTAAGTTTTTAGTTAAGTCAGTTCATGACAGTTAGTTAGAGGTAGAGGAAGAGTAAGTTAAGTTAGTAATAGTTAGTTTAGTTTCAGAATGTTAGGTAGAGTAGTTAGTTAGTTTTATAACAGTAGTTTAAGTTTAAGAGTTAGGAGTAGTAGAGTTGTTAAGTACAAGGTTTTAGTTTAGTCTTTGTAACTGAGTTAGTTAAAAAAAGAAAGTTGTTTTTTTTTTTGAGAGTAAGTTGGTAGTAGAGAAGACTTTTGCTTAAGAGTTGTGTAGTAGTTTTATATAGTAAGTAGTTTTAAGTTTAGTGAGAGTAAGTTGTTTTAGTTCTAGTAGAGTAGTGAGTTTGGTTCCTAGATAAGTATCAACCGCAGTTATAGGGAACGTGGGATCTTATTGAAAGCCAACACATCTGCCGTTGAGATCAGTCTTATTTACTTCAGGGAATCTCTTCTCCAATTTTGCCACTCTCTAGCTGAAGGGCGATGATTGGTGTGATTTTCAGGGAGAGATGGGGTGATTGTTGTAGCTTCTGTGATTGATTGGTGGAGGATTGTGATCAGTATATGACGCATAGAAGATGAGATACTCGCAAGGGGGAAAATCACTTGTGGTGTTGTGTTACTGTCTGATGACTTGGGTCACGTATGGTGGATCCCGACTCTTCTCTTTAGCTTTTGGTTTTCTCCTGATATTCTCGGTTGGTTTGTCATGAAAAAATTGTCCCCAAGTTAACCGAGTCATCGTGATTCTTCATGGAAGACATAGAACCAGATGACTTTCTGGTTTATCATCGATGACCACGTTTCTCTGTTATGAGCTTCAGGGATTTTCATGCACCTTTGGGTAGGCGGTTTGCGAGGAGTCATCATCATGTGCTCAGGGTTTGGTTCCAGCAAGAGACCTCATGTAATTTTCAGAGGTCTGAATCCAGTTGGTCTTGTTATTGGGCTCTAGGGTTTCTGGTCCAGCCAGAGCTCTCATGATCCTTTTCAGGGATCCGATACAGGAATGCCTCACTCCTGATGTTACTGTTGGATGTGTCTACGTCATCTTGACTTTGTCGCTTTGAGTGAGCAGCGTTCTGTTTCCTTTGTGTTCTTTCTGAAATCAGATGTTGATGACGATTCATGGACACTTTCTCTGATGTATCATCTTCAGGTTGAGACGAGGGACCCGTCTAGTTGGAATCAGAAGGGTTTGTATCACGTATGGCAAATAACAAACTGATCAAGTAGTTTTTTCTTTCTTAGACAGATTTGACCAGAATGAGCTACTTGTTCTTCAGTAACAAAGGCCTTTCCCTTTCCATACTACTTCATGCAGTTTGGGCGTATGCTTCTGACTGAGGTTCCATGATCGTTACTCCTCGTCAAACTGTGACCGGACCTTTTTGTGTGCTGAAGGGCTGGATCTATGCTATGCTTGATAGCTCGTTATCCCGGTCTGCATCATCACTTCTCCATCTCCCTTTTCCTGAGGTTTGTTTCACAAATCAGCTTCATAGCTAGTTCGAGATCAGGATCATTACCTTCTTCGTGTGGAATTAGTTTCTTGTTGATTCATCATTCATCTTCGGCAACAAGTTTGGAAAGTCGGCTTTCCCTTTCTCAACTTTCTGTGGAAGCTTGCGCTGGGAAGGTTCTTTGTCGGTTAGGAGTGAAGCTGGCTTTTGGATTGTTTTGACTGGTGTGAGTTGGTTGTCGGCTTTTTGGGAGTAGACGCTTTGTTGCTGGTTGCACGCTTTGACTTTCTCGTGGAGTTTTCATGGTATTCGCAGCAACCATTTTCAGATAGTGGGCATAATAAGAGGATTGTGAATGGCTTCAGTTATCAGTGGATCGGGGATTGCCATTCCAACACTTCAGTCTACCTTTAGGGACAAATTAAGATTTCCTAAGGGTCATAATTAATCTTCCAGTGTGAATGAACAAGCGAATCAGGTCGACGATGGAGTTGTTATTTCTTGCCATGTATAGATTAATACTTTGGAAAATCGTCCATAAGGATGAGGAGGGGAGTTGCTTCTTCGTTTGGTTTTCTTCAGACTAGTTTTGTAGCTTGTTTTGTTGTGAGAAAAGGTCTGAGATCCCTTGGTAAACTCTTCCCATATTAGCTCTGGCATGTTCACATTAGTTTGGGTGACGATTCCCCAGGCTTTTGCAGAACTGGGTGTCCTGGGTTTGTTCACTTACCTGACGTCTTTCCTGTCAAGACTGGGTTTTTGTGCAGGATAGATTGCCCTCAAGGTTGATGCACATAATTCGTCCGTATAATGGAGGACAAATTCTACAGGTTCAGGATATCTAACTCATTAACAAAATCTAGCACGTGTCTCAGTGGAGGTAACTCAAATGGGTGAGTTGGGTGACAGAATGGTCGCTTATCGCGGGGGGGTGGAAGACTTTCTAAGAAGATCAGATTAGATCGAACCATTGTTCATCAAGTTGACAGCTATAAACCCTAGTCTTCTCATTATATGACATTGTCTTCCAGAACTGTTGCAGGTAGATAAGCAAGGAAAACATTGCAGATGCAGTCAACGCTTGGAAGAAGTTTGTTATTCTTAAGAATGTCCACTGATATCTGAGATGGGGATCTTTTGGATCTTTTTGTCATGGAAAAGGGAGGTTGCTTTCCGAGTGTAACCATCTGAGAGCGTGGAACATCTGATCATCAGTTCTTGTAGGAGGTTGAGCGGGTAACATTTCGTATTGCATGTTTTCTGCAATTGACAGCATTTAACAAAGAAGACAAACATTGCAGAGAAACGAAGTTAGAGAGACATTGCATCTGAACAAAAAATCATGGTAACAGCGCGACTTTATAGATTAAGAAGGTTGAAATTCTGGTTTGTTAAATCTTTCAATTATCCCAAAGGATCAATTTCTTGTTAACTAAGCACTGATGATTTAGAAAAGCAAAACGGGTCATTGAAAGGGACATGATAGGCATTGTGCTCCAATGGGAAAAATATGATGAAATTTGGCCCAAACCGCCACTTGCAGTAATGCCAAATCGCCGTTAGGCGAATATTGAGCAAACCGCTTGCGCATTTATTTAAATATTCGACCCAAACCGCCGGAGGAGACGGCGGTTTACCTGTTGGATACATAAAATAATAGAGAATTATTGGCAAATCCCGGCCGTTGGTAAAACCCGTACGTTTGGTCACCCGCCGTTGGTCAAACCCGCCTTTGGCAACCCGCCTTTGGGCAACCCGCCTTTGGGCAACCCGCCTTTGGGCAACCCGCCTTTGGGCAACCCGCCTTTGGGCAACCCGCCTTTGGGCAACCCGCTGTTGTAAGCAACCCGCTGTTCGTAGGCAAAACGCTGTTTTGGGCAACCCGCTGGAATGGCAACCCGCCGTTAAAGCAACCAGCGGGTTGGAGTAATTTATTTATAAATAAAGATTATAACAAAAATTACAAAAACCCGCGTATGAAAAACAGTAACCCGCCATTCGGGAAGTGGGAAGAATCTTAAAATCAACGGCATCTCTTACTATTTCCACCTGATCACATCCTAGGCCTTCTAGGCTATTAGATATACATTTCTACCTTCTTTATATTGAAAACACACCTATATCTACTTCTAAAACACAACCCGCCACTAAGAAACATTTCAACTCATTCTTATTTTGATAGAGATAGAAAACAACTCAATCACAAACATAACACCGAGTGAGTTAGAGAACAATACCCGCAAATCACACAACTCACTCTACCAACCAACCTTTTTATTCCAATTCCTCTACTCAACACGACCCTACATATTTTTCTACACAAATTTAACTGTGCTATTTTCTACGCCTCTCTCCCTCAATTCACTTTATCACACACCTCCATCATGACTAACTTAACTGATCCTAAGATATACCGTATTCTACGAACAAACACACGACAATTTGGCGATTTCGACTACGACGCCTTCTAGCCCCCGCGCGTTTATCGAAGTATCGTGAGAGTTTGTGTTATTCTTATATACATCCACACACTTTTCGCTCTTCTACTATATAACCAACTCAATTACCCCCCCCCCCACCCCGCCCCATACCCCCCCCGCCCCCCCCCCCCCCCACCCCCCTCCCAAAACTCCTTAACCTGCAACTATGCACTCAATTTTTTCTCTTTCACACTCCCCTCACATATATATTATATAATGTCGCGCTCACGACATACTATCCACGCTTCTCACTGTTCCTGGAATACCCCCTATGGTCCCTCTGCGCGCGTATTTCCTTCTGCTTCTTATTTCACGACGCGGCTTCTAAAGTGTTTCCCTCCCGCTGCGGGTGTGATGTGGTGTTAGGCAATTGGCCAAAATTAAGTCCCTATAGTTTAATAAAGGCTTGGAAACAAGAGCAATGCTTTTACACCCTAAATCTTTCCCATAATTAGATAACTTGGGAACCTTTGAGTTAAAGTTAATTAACTCACCTTCAAATTATTACCATTAGGAAGTACAACAAACCATCTTAGATTAGTCTTTTATAACACCCACAGTCTTTATCCCACTTAGATTTTTTGTTCACTGTCACTCTCCCCTCAAACTACGACCCTGGGTTTCTATTGTAAGTGCTGTAGTAGCCGTTGACTTGAGATGAATGGATTAAGGCGAATTGCTACACCCTCTGCATTGTACTATTCTACTCCCATGAAGAAAGGAATTAAGTTATCCATGGACAGATATGTAAACCGGGGTTGCAATATGGACGTTATTGCAAGCTTTTTGGATTTCAAATGATCTTATAATTATTTATATATATATTTATGTATATATATATATATAAATATATCCTAAATTAGTATAATTTTATAGACGATTTAAATTGATGTGTTTTTTTTTTTTATGTACAAGTATACACAAAGGCATATGGGTTTACTCATCCTCTACTGCTTGAAGTAGTTTTGAGAGTTTCCGGGGTCAAGCTCTTCATGCCTAGGCGTGGGAAGAAGTAATTCGAAACGTTCTCTTGACAATGCTTTGGTGGGTTGTCTGCAAAGTTGATATTTCGTTTCACGAAGTAGAGTTCAACCACTCTATTGTCCACTTGGCTCTCGGATGAAGTGGTGTCGTATGTCAATATGTTCAGAGCGAGAGAGAGTGCTGGAAGTTTGTTAGTGCACAGTGCAATAGCATTTTTGTTAATACAGATACAGCAGGAATTTAGTTGAAGTCAAATCCGTTGTCTTTGAGCTGTGATGCATCAAAGATTTGGCACGGAATCCAGATTGGCGATGTTTTCAGCCTCTGTTAGTTGATATTGCCGTGCTTGCTTCGTTGTTTCTTGATGACCAGCTAACCAATCTATCTCTAAGATACTGAGCACTCCCGACGTAATTCTTCTTTGAATCTTGAATCCCACATGATCCGCATCTGCATAAGTCTGTTAGTTGACATGGCGTTGTCTTTCGGATACCAAAGCCCAGTGAATGGTTCCTTTCAAGTACCGGAAAGGCACGTTTTGATAGCTTCAAAGTGCTTTTGGTAGGCTTAGCCTGATATCAGCACACATGCAAACAGCGAAGACAAGTCGGGTCCTACTGGCTTGTAAGATACATTAGGTGCCAACCATTCCTCTAAATCGAGTTTGGTCAAATGGAGTCTCCATGAGGATCCTCGTCCTAGTTTCATCGATCCACCATTGGGTGTATCGACAGGGTTGAGAGATCCATTCCATTATTTCTTTAAAGGTTTCGTGAGAATATTTCGCTGGTTAATAAAAGATGCATCCGGGACTTTGAGAAACTTGTAGGCATAAGAAAAAACGACCATTTGTCCCATCATAGGACATCTAAAATTTGGAGCTCATCTCTTTTGAAAATATGTTACACGCATTATGATCTGTTGAGGCAAAAATGATGTCATCTACGTATATTTGAACAAGTAGAATGTGTTTGCCTGATTTGCGTGTGAATAACGTTGGATCCACGGCACCCTTGAAGAAATTGTTTGCCATCAGGAACTTTGAGAGTGTGTCATACCACGCCCTTGGTGCTTGCTTAAGCCCATACAGAGCTTTCTTCAGACGATAGACGTGAGTAGGATTTTCCTGATCTTCAAATCCTTCAGGTTGACTGACAAAGACTTCTTCTTGAAGATCACCGTTCAGAAAAGCAGTTTTGACATCCATCTGGTAGATGATCATGTTCTGGTAGCCGGAGATTGGAATGAATATTTCTGCATGGGCTCTATCCGTGTGCAACTGGAGCAAACGATTCTTCAAAATCAATACCATTCCTCACTGTCGACAATATCCCTTTGCAACGCTAACAGAGCTTTTGTTTTCTATACCACTACCATATTCATCATGCTTCACTTTGTAGATCACACTTGATATCGATAACCAATAACCATAAATTGGGGCGAGGTACTTAATTCAAAATACTTCAAGTCGATCAAATTCCAGAATTTCCTCTTGCATAGGCTTGAACCAGCAGTCTTCTATCAACGGCCATTTTGAAGTCTTGTAATTCTTGCGGTTCGACTCTTGGACAGTTCAGTTATGGAAACAGCACCACAAAGCATCAGGTGCTAACTGTTTTCTGGTTGATACAGGACGAGGATGGATTGCCAACGATGTTTAGACAGAGGTATGATCTTTGGTCCATCTTCTGATATGATCTGGGAGGGTTAGTTTACTTGGTTGGGTTCCGCATGCATTACATCCCCGATGCCCTTCCTTTCTCGATGAATGATTGTGCCAAACCTCGGATCTCCAAGTAACAAGGTTATGTGAGGGATGAGGAAATCGTGAATGATTGGGTGGTGATCTTCTGGGAATTTTCAGGTGTTGGACTGGATCAGATGACTATCGCCCCCCCATGTTGTCGATGACTGGGCACTTGTTGATGGTGCATCTTGGGCATTGTTGTAGACAAAGATTTTGTAACCTGGTGGTTTCCCCCCCTCCCCCCCCACGGACAACTTGAAGATTAATTCTAGTAGCAGAAGGTATGGTTCATCAACTCGAGTTTGGTTTAAGGTGGTTCATCAAACATCGGTTGTTGAAATAACATTTTTCAAGCTCTTTTGTGGTTGGAGGCGAGCCTGATTTGAGTTGACCGGGGTCATGATGACAGGCACGGGTCCTGAAAACTTGCGTCAGGAGCCATTGTTCTGATACATCTAATCGTTGTTGACGTGCAATTGTTTTCCTTTAATCGACGAGTTCTCTTGTTGTAGTTCCTTATAGCCTTCTGCGTAAGGAGCAGTCATACCCAACGAAATTCCAATGTCAGCTTTGGCTTGGAAAATTTTCCTAGATTTTTCGGTTTCATTTTTTAGCCTTTAATTCGTAGGATAGCAAAGAGCTCAATATTATCAGGAAGATTGTTGAGATCAGGCTTTCATCTCTCCTCCGGACAACCCAGCTCTATTACGGCGCCGCTTTGTTTTGACGTGTATGAATTTGTGATCGGTTTTGAGTATTACAGCAAGTGGTATAGCTTACTGCCCTAGATTCCCCATGGCGTCCACAGCTTTCGAGATATCATCCCTCGCCCTGTACGTGCTGCTTTCCACCAGTGTACGATTACGTCTTTCAACAACACCATTTGTTGAGGAGTTCTCGGACACAGACTTTTTGTTCGAGCATATGCACACCTTCATAGTATGCATCATAGATGGTTGACGAATTTGTCCGTTATATGTGCGGTTGAATCTGAATGTTTTGTTGAGGCCAAACAACCTGTATTTTGCTTAAAGAAGTTGGGTGGACAAACTCTGGAGTTCATCCTTTGACCTCAAGAATTTTTACCCATTGTGAATCTTGAATAGTCATATCCACGATGACTAAGATGTATTTCTTTCCTTTATTGCCTCTCGACTCTCATTGGAATCCGAACAGATCCATTGTGAAGGGTATGAAGAACTTCCATATTTGTATTTTTCAGATTTTTGAGTCTGTGGTGAGAACTTCTTGCTTTTTCCAAGTTGACAGGCTGAAGCCTAAGATGATCCTTTTCAAACTTAAATATTGGGTAGGCCCTTAACCAGATCTTTTCGAGCAAGATCATTTATCGTGACCGGAGTTTAATGGTTTAAACGACGATGCCACAACTGGGTTGGGACTTGGAAGCTTTTGGACAGCCAAGATATCGGAGAAGACTTCATCATTTCATCATCGATATCGTGTACAAAATGTGCCTATGTTACCTTTAAGGATATCTTTACCATTAAGATCTCGAACAAAAAGCATGTAAGCTTTCTGAAGGCCACTTCAAGATAGAATCACAAAATTGCCATACAGGATAATAGATTTGTGTCCAAGTCCTTCCACGTAGTATACCCTTGAGATCACACTATCACCATTAATTTTTCTCTTTAAACCCATGATAGCTCATAAGTGGATCATTCCCGATCTGACCGACCCGTATGAACTATTTCACAAAATTCATGAGCTTTTGAACGATTCCCGTCATATGTTTTTGAGCAGCATGAGTCCAGATACCCTATGCATGAATGTACGACCTGATTTGAAACAGTAGAGTTCTTGGAATTTTCGGTTTCCCCAATTTTTATTGGGGTCCTTGTCGCTTGGTGTGCATTTATAGTGTAGAACTTTCACACGATAGTTTCATGAAGTTTTAGTTAAATGGCACAATTCTCCTAAGGCAAATTTCTTTCCCCGTATGGGTCACCATTGAGGACCACAATCAAAGTTTTCTAAGTGATGAGTTTCTTTCCCTGTGGGTCTCCATGATAAACTATTAACTGCAAATAGTTTCCCCGTAGGTTTCCAAACCCTTTAGGTTTTTGGACAAATGTTGCTTCCAGAAGTTTGCTTTTTGGTTTCCAGAGATCTGCTTTGTCTTGTTTATATGTTCTCAGGACAAGTTTTGCATTTTGGATGTTCCAGATCTGTTATGGTCTTGTTTTATAAACTGTTTTCAGACAGTTTGCCTCCTTTTGGTTTCTCAGATCTGATTTCTCTGTATGCAGTCAAATTTCTAATATGGGTGTAGCATTCTACAAGAATTTCAAGGACATTTAACAACACATTTCCATTACTTGCAGAGTTTACAAGATTCAGAATTCGAAAAATTATTACAACACGCTTAGAGCTAAATGCTAGATTCAACACGATTCACTTTTGTCCAAACTGGTACATATTTTGTCTGAGTTTAAATAATGCAGAGTATTTTTCTTCCTTTTTATTCTACCTTCTTAGCAGGCAGGTTTCCTATTTTTCTTTGTATTTGTTCTTGGCTGTTGACCCCGCTTGCTCTTCAGTGGAATCGTTTTACTCATGTAGAGGGAAGACAGGGATATTAGTCAGTTCGAACTCTTAGGTGCACTTTGTGTTTTTGATGTGTTGTAGATGAAGTTCCTGGTTTATCACTTAACGTAACTTGCTTTTTTCTAAGTAACGGTGGTAGTGGGAGCTTGTTATCTCTTTCATTGAAATTTTTTGGGCAAGTGCCAATCACACATTCTAACAATTCCTGAGATAACTTAGTGTATCGGCAAGCATAGTTAAGTGAACTATCCAGTGGTTTAACTACTCTAGCTTCCTCTACAATCTCCCTAACCGTTTCTACACTCTCTTAAGATGGTCCCTGATATAGTAAAATGAGCAACTCATATTGTTCTTAAGGGGATGAGGGATGGGTTTTTTTTACGGTCTATGGCATTTACATGCCAGGAGCACGAAACTTTTGAGTTTTGCATCAGTCACTGGTGAAACAAGGGCCTGTGCTTTCGCAATTGAGCTTTTAGACTCACAATCTCTTTAAATGGTAGATGTCTTTTCACTTGTGTGAGCACGCAAGATCTTAATTGAATCAAACAGTTCCTTGTAATGTTGTTTAACCTTTTCTAATTCTAATCTATCGCAATTATTTTGTTCAATAAGAGCAGTGACATCTACAGCACTATAAGGCTCACGACTTCTGTCATTCACATTAGTGACTAGATCTTTCAAGTGTCCAATCACGTTATCCTTTTCTTGAATCTGATGTTCGAGGTTCTTGATTTTAAAGAACGATCTGAAATCAGGAGCTTCCTGTGATGCTTGTTGACTTTTTATACAACCCACCGCCCCCCTCGCCCCCACTCCCCCGACCCCCCCCCTCCCCCCCCCCCGTATGTTGATACTTTAATTGAAGATTTAGGTATTCCCTTTCTAGTTTGAAATAAGTTTTTGATCATCATGACTTTAGACATGTCAGGCTTTAAGATTAGACAAAGTGATTTTGCCACATCATAACTAGAAGTTGAGTCGACAAACAAATTAACAATCAGATTCTCAATTTTCAATGAGTAGGTTTTTCTTTTCAATTTCAGCACATTGGCTTGTCACAGAATTTCTTGTCCACTCGTTATTTATTTTGATCAAAAATCCTATTCCATTCTTTAACCTCCTTTAAAGAGGGTGTTTGTACTCCAACAAAGTGTTCTTTAATAGTTTGAAAAATGGAATACTTTAGTGAGGTAACATCTTTCGGTGTGTTTGCTCAAAACCTCTTTCCCTCTGTCAGACCTGATGAGTGTGATTCTAGTTTGCAAGTTTTGTCCAAATTCAGGTAAAAAGTTGTTTGGGGGTGTTCATAAAAGATTAATCTTCACTTTGACTTTTTAGTTGGAAGAATTCTGGGGACAAGCTTGACAGGTGTTAAGTATTGGGTGGATAACATGTCATTGCTGAAATTGTGTTTTTTTTTAGCTTAGGTCTACAGCCCTTTCTTTTTCTATTGTTGTCATCTATGCGACCTAAATATCTGTTGCTGGTGGTCAGAATTTCTTTGGGGAGCAAAGGTTGCAAGAAGGTTACTTTTCTCGAGTAATCGGGGGGAGAAATCCTATTTTTATTTTCAACAATTGGAAGGGCTTTGCATTTTCAACAGCATTCTTTTCCTAGTTATCTAGCTAAACTCACGGATGTTTCCTCTGAGTCTGTATGACAGTGGGTGTATTGAATTGGTTAGTGACAGGCTATATTTGGTGTTATGTCCATTATACACAGACAGGATTTCAGACTGAGCTTTGCTTTTTGTATACCTTATTGCAAACCTTGTGCATTCATCATATAATGATTTTGGTTGACACAAACATGTGTACTTTTGAGCATAGACTGACCCTGTTTGTATAATCTATCTTCATTATTGTTCTTTTATCTTATTTAAGTCTACAAATACTTCTTCAAGGTATTTGTCTTCCTTTTCGTTTAAAATCCTTTGTCATGAGTTTTACTTATTCTTGTCTTTGATCTTATAATGGTCACTGTAGAACTAAGGAGTATTTGTTGTGAATGTAGTTCAGGATTTCTAAAGAAAGTTTCTTTCTGTTTCGTGTCCGGGATGTATATATTCTCATTTGTTCATCAATTTTTCGTGCTCTAATCAGTTTATTCAAACTTTGCCGTTTTTCATATCACCCCGACCAGAGTTCTTATATCTCGCAAGTTCAGAGGTCACTGAGTCATTTATTAACATATCTGGCTTATTTGTTAATCTACTTTGTACACCATGTTCATGCATTTCATCGAGAATAGACATTGGTGCATCATTTCGTATAGAAGATGCATTACATTGTACAACATGTTCTTCGTTGTCTTCCACTTACTGATCATACGGAATATATTCACTATCACTCGTTATAGTACTGAATCAGTGTCAACAACGTAGTTGTGTTGTAACATCGTTTTTGATTCGTGTTACTCTTGTTTACTCATCCTTTGATTACAAAGCATCATTGATCTTGTACCTCAAATGGATTATTCGAAGTGTAATGAGGGCCCCCCCGGGCATTCATCGTAGATTGGGTCTTCAGATGTCGAGCTTGCCCCATGGAAACATGGTCTGTGACGTGGGACCCTCATCAAAATCGAGCTCGAATGCATCACATTCATATAGCTTCAAATGTGATCCACATTGAGTGCCAAATCATTCTCGGTTGAATCATCCACATCATCATCAACGTTGGTAACCTGTTCCCCTGCAAGAAATGACGACTGTTCTTCATCCAGAACTGCTCCATTCTCCTGGGCTTGCATTAGTAGCATCTTGTCCTTGAAGTAGTCTGAATCTTGAAGTCGCTTTGGCCTTGGACATTCACGTGCTATGTGCCTATTTGTCCGTTACAGTTGTAGCACTTGATGAGTTTACTTGTCCTGAGGATATTTAATCATGCCTCCTCTGTTCGGAGCTCCTACATTCCCCGCCACACCATTTCCTCTTGCATTGTTTCTTTGAAATGGTCTTCCTTGATTAGTCGCAGTTGAAGTGCACCCTTTGTTTCTTTAGCAGGAGTTTGTATGAACGTTCCCATTTTAAATGGACCTTCAGTAATCGATTTCATAATGTTCTCTCCATTATCTTTTCCCAGACAATACAGACGAATGCGTTGTTGCCAAGATTCAAAGTCTGTTCTGTCAAGCATTGGTGGGCGTGTATCGGAACCGGCATACTGGATATCTTCCGACATATTAGACATCTTGAATTTGTTGTGAAATGATATCAGTCTTGATCGATCAGTGATAAAGGAGACTTGTGTTAAAGATATGTTTTAGATGTGATTAAAGTAATTATTCCACGGGATTTTACTAATCTTAACTGAAACCGAGAAATAAATCTTTCACGGGATTTTACAAAGTAAGAAAACCGTAGAAAAATTAAGATTTTAGTGACATATTTCGCTTGGAAAAAATCAACATAATTCGCTTGATGACTTATGACATGTTTCGCTTGATGAAAACAAACATATTTCGCTTGGAGAACCTGTCATATTTCGCTTGTTTGAAAACTAACATATTTCGCTTGAAAATCTGTCATATTTCGCTTGGAATCAACCTGTCATATTTCGCTTGATTCAAACCTGCATATTCCGCTTCCTTCAAACCTGCATATTCCGCTTCCTTCAAACAGAAGGTTAACTTCGAGCAAAACACGTATTTTTCCAACAAAATCACCAAAAACACACCCTTTTTGACGTTGAACCTTGATTTTTCTTGCACAACAAGTTACCTTATGCCTAGATCTTGCTTAAAAACATAACAATAAACACATTTAAGCACAAAAATCTGAGTTTTGATTTTCGAACCAAAAATCCAAAAAGTAACTAAAGAACACGATCTAATCAAGATTAGAACGCATAAAAGCTCACGAAATCACCACATAGCTCTGATACCAATTGTAGGATATCATATTTCACAGCCCGGATGATGATTCTTGGATTTGTCTAGTTTCTAGAGAGAGAAACACACGGTGAGATATTTTCTAGAGAGAGAAAGCTATATGTGTAATATGGAAATGAATAATTGACTAGCTACCTCTTCCAAAGTTGGAAGATGTATTTATAGTTCATACAAATACAGGGTATTATTAGTACCCGGTTCAAACCCGATAATCATACGATTAACTATTAAACTACGAGTTATAATAAACAGTAAAATACACAGGGTGACCGAGTCTTTTTCTAATATCTAACAACTATGTTTGTCGTGGTAGTGACTAACCATGATACAAGTCTTCACTTGTGTCGAGAGTCGTCATGACATTTTGTGTTGGATTTTCATTTAGTGAATTCTCTATTATCTTATATCAATGAGTTATGACGATCCTCTCTGTCACGCCTCGCATTTCTGCCAAGGCGGGGTGTGACACCTGAGGCATAGCAGAATTAGGATGTGGTTTGGGTGTATTTTGTATAAGCATGTAGTTTTGGTGTGGTTTTAGGTCGGTTTAGTTTTTAGGTGGTAATTGGGTCATTTGTTTTGGTTTGGCCCATTTTTGTTATAAATTTGGCAGAAGTGGCAGCACACATGTCTATTAGGGACATACGTGTCTTATTCATGGATTATCATAACACATGCAGCCCTCATTGTTATAAGCATAGGTGTGATACGTGTCTTATACCTGGATTGGCTTATCTCTGCATTGTTTCTCACATCCATACACTATTAAAACACATGAAACCCTCATTCTTCTTTGGCACACCAATTGAAGGAGTGATGAGTGTTTAGTGGTTTATGTGGTTTAACAATCGCTGAGGATGTTTCATTGCCATCCAATTGGTTGAGGTATGGTATTTGGTTGTTTTTTTGTAGTTTTTGTGCTAGTAGTGTATTTCTTGATTCATGTGTTTGTTTGGTTAATGTGTTTATAAGTGTTGATTTTGTATCAAGTGCTATAAGTTTTGCTTTCATTCGTTGATTTTATATGTCTTGTGTTATTTGTGGTCATTTGATTTTGTATAATGTGTGTCAGCCGCTCTCATGATTATTGATTTTTTAAGTTCCGTAAACGCTGTTTCTTTGTGGAGTAAATTTTATAGGGGTTGTATTATCTGTGGTCATCTGATTTCGTGCAATGTGTGTGAGCCGATCTCATGATTATTGATTTTTTAAGTGCCGCAAATCGTGTGTCTTTGGGGAGTAAATTTTATACGGTTTGTATTATCTATGGTCGGCTAATTTTGTGCAATTTGTGTAAGCGATCTCACAATTCTTGACATTTTAAGTGCCACAAACTGTGTTTCTTTGAGGAATAAAATTCACACGTTCGGGATTGTCTCGCCTTAGCAACCACTATCATTGCAGTCATAATGATAAGTTTGTTTAATTTGTGGTTATATGAATTTTGTGTGCTATGCATAAGTTGTCGCCGTGATTGCCAAAGTTCTGTAATGTGTGTATTATGGGAGCGTAATGATTTTTTGATTTATTTTTATCTATTTGGTATGTATAAAAGATTAGGAGGTTTGGGTCTGTTATTTTCTCTGCCCATTGATATGATATTGTGTAATGTGCGTGAGCTGTTGTCATAATTGTTGTGTTTTAAGCGCTACATCCCGTGTGTTTTTTGGTTATAAATACTTTGCTATGAAGTCTGTTATTCTATGGGTTTTGCATGAGTTATCGATTAGTTTGTTAAAGATGGTAAGGGTCGAACTTCATTTTCGAGTCTGCATTGTTATGTGAATGTTATTGTTCCTTGAAGATTGTGCATTTACGTGAACTAAAATAATTACTATAATGTTGGCTGCCAAGTTTGTTTGTGATGGAAATAAATAGTGGTTGGCGTGTGGTGGTGTTCGGTAGTTGTTGTTGTCCCGCTAGTTATGTTAGTGTATGCAGGTTTAACGATTCATTTATTTAATATTTTGTGTGTACAGATTTTGCCTTTAAATTTAAGAGTAGGTAATTGATATTCATGTTCTTCTGATATATTTGGATTTTGTTAATGTGGTTGGTTGTTGGATGCATACATTTTGTGCTTTAAAACATTAATTTTAAATACTCATAACAAATCAGTTTTGTTATGTAGTTATGATTGTTGGCTACATAGATTTTGTGTAATCTGTGGTAGCAGGTGCTCTGTGATGAAGTTTAATAGGTGGTTCTAAGTGATGAATATCTACGTTGTCTATAAGGTGTCGTCACACTTGTGGTTTAATTAGTTGTATTAATTTGAAAACATTTTGTGTAATATGTGGTAGTAAGTGCTTTGTGATATAGTCCAATAGGTGGTTTTAAGTGATGAATATCTATACTATTTATTAGGTGTGGTCATAGTTGCGTGTTTAACGAGTTTTATTAATTTAAAAGTGATCTGATTTGTTCTTTGACAATCCAGTGTGTTCTGGATAGTCTTTTTGTGAAACCGCGGTGGTGTGTAGTTGTTCTTTGCATAAGTTGCCTATTAATCTGTTGAAGATGGTAAGTTTTTGGACTATCATTATTTCCCCAAGTTTATGTGACCTGGACTGAAAAAATTAGTAAAACGTTTGCTGTCAGGTTTGATGTAAATAATTGCCGATTCATATGTGAGGCTTATGTTGGTGATGGAAATAAATGGTGGTTGGCATGTAGCATTGTCCGATGGTTGTAGTTATACAGATAGTTATGTGACTGCATATCAGCTTATTATTTATGTCAGAATTTTTGCCAAAGTGATTCATTTATCCAATGCTTTGTGTGTAAATCTTTGGCATATGACGTGTGGTCGTCATTGTTTTAGCGATGTGTAGTTCTTTATAATGGGCTAAAATATTTAAAAAACAAGTCCTTTCATTTTTTAGTGTTTGCATTCTTCGATGTAGCTTTTTGATTATCTTTTGGTTTAAACCTTATTAAAGACGTGTTCTTATAGCTGCACCGGTGTTTTTAGCTTGCCGTTTATGTTGTCATTGTTGGATTTATGTGCACTTCGCAGGTGGAAACTTACAAGTTACAAATCTACGGCTACAACACATGTGCATGTTTTATTTTTCTGCCCAATACTTTTGATCTGCCATAATAGAAATTGTACATCCTAATAGTTTACTGTATGTTGGGACCAGATATAAAGGGAACATCGATTGAAAATGCCAATGTTGCAATGAGGAGGATGAAAGAAATCGATATAAAGGTTATGTATGATGCTTGGAAGAGGATTCGATTACAAGATATGCCCAGATTCAAAGGGCACCTATGGAACCTAAAGGAACCATTGAGTGTTCTACATCAGCATATTCATCACAGATGATTTCTGGCGCGCGTTAAATGAATTTGTTGAGGTATGGTGTTTATTGCTTTGTCATATTTTTTGTTGTTGTGTGCATTTAAGATTATGCTTATCATTATTGGTATTGAAACAACATTTTTTTCTCTAAATAAGTTATCATAATTTTACAAATGTTAGTTTCATTCGATCTAAAATTTTTAAATGATTTCTTAATTTCATGTTTGTAGTTATTTAATTTTAGCGAGATTTCATATGTCTGGTGTAGATGAGTTGGAACGTATGTCAGCTAGATATGTGTGAGAAATGTCTAGCTTCGGTTAGCAACCGATAGAAACTTGTGACATTTTTTACTAATTCTATGTTTGTTGAGTTAGTTTTGTAATTGTCGGGTCCCCTTTGTGCTACGTGTTCACTTTCCTTAGGAACCCTTGCTTTACGAACATACCTTCGACCTACGACTTTAAATGTCACTAAACGGTCAATAATATAATCAAGTCATTTTAAGTTGTTAGTGTCACTCACACTTGAAAACTTAGTTCATTTTTACATTTTACGTATTTTTAGTAACCCGATAATGCACTCGCGTTTAAATGTTTAGGTCTAGACTTTGTACACTTTGTGTATACACTTTTAACAAAATAAATAAATAATGTACATCCTTAAAACCCCTCCCCAACACCAGCCTATACATACCCACATACATAAACACATTCATTTTTATTCTCTTCCCCACACACTCCACCTCTTAAACCACCCAATCACCTCATTTCCCCTTTGCACTATTCTCTTTACCCCATACACTCAACCCTCCCATTTATTGTCACCTCACACTTTTCAAACACAATCAAAATTGTTCTTGATGTGTCGTCGTGTAGGCGTTATTTTTGTTATCAAGTTTTACTATTTATTTTATTCCAACTATACCTAAAAAAACACTCTAACGAGCAGTGTACCCGGTCAAGATGTAGCTTCGTTGGTAAGTAGGGTGTCGATCACTAAGAGCGAGAGCGTTAATATCTAATTTATCAGTATTTTAGTTATCTAATTTATGCAAAACCTAAGCTAATGATAAAGGGGGGTTCAGCTTGAGAGACTGGCATGAGTTGGGTATCTAAGCTAAGGTTTTAATGACAAGTAAAGAAATAAACACACACAAGAAGATTAGCAAACAATAGAGAAGCGGTCAAATACTAATATAAAGAAAACATATCAACCATGAATTATCCGATAAAATGCAGGTTTGTTTATTAGTGCAATGATAGTCTTATCTCGAAGCAGCATATCATTCTTAAGACTTAGGCGGTACTTCATCCTAAGACCTAGACACGAACAATCCTGTCACAATTAACGTGCCCGCATAAAGCATCCTTTTTATTGATTATAATTTACCTTAGGTGATTAATAATGGGATCTTATTAAACCCTAGCCCATTGGGACTTTACCCACTTACTTGCAAATATGGAGAGCTATCCCAGACTCTTAGCCTACGCCCACACAACACCAAAGTTGCAGCGCATTAAATATGTAGGACTAGACCCAGTTGAATGATAGGTCACATACTTAAACATGTAAACAAGTATAAAATGATAAACATAATTAAACAATCAACAATAAATTAAGATAATCGAGATAAACAAACTAAACATTAAATCTTCATAAACATGGCTGATACCTAAAGGTATCAGCCGATAGTCATTGTACGACATGTAGGCTATTTGGTTTAATCCTAGAAATTTATCAATTGAACATGTTCCTCCATTTAAATCCATAGTACTAATCATTGCAGTCTCGAGTGATATACCATGCCAAGTTCTAAAACTACATCACCGGCACACTCATAATTTTGTGAAATTTTTACTAAACAATTGGAAACAGAATAGGCTTAAATTATAGATCTGAAAAATGGTCAATACGCCGTATTCAATGTAGTCAATATGGCGTATTGATGGCGGTTTCCTTATTAGTTAAATGATTTGACCAATTATCATTAATGACCATTAATTGTCATTAATTCTGCATTTATCTTCCATCAATCATCATTGATGTCATTCAACCTTCCATATGGAGTAATGACCACAATTTTAATTGCAAGATCACTGATTATTGACCGCATTAAATGCGTGATCTTTAACTATTGACTGTGGTTATCTGTGAAGTGTCGGCACGGATACGCCGTATCTTCTTTGCTGGACACGGCATATTGAGGTAAAACTTGTTTTGTTGACCAAAGTATTATATACGTCGTATCGTTGATGCGGATACGGCGTATTCTTCAAAGTCAGGCAATGGTCTTTTAGTTCGTCAAGTCTTGGATACGGCGTATGTTTCTAGAATGATATGCCGTATAGGATATCAGAATCAGTAGACTTTCTTGAACTCTTCGTTTAGGCTCCAAAATGCGTGCCTTTTATATAAACTTCACAATATACTCCATAATTACTGCAAATAATAAATATAAGCAATTAAGTACCAATTCTTGCAATAATTATATAAAATGGGTAATTTATACGGGATAAATGATGCTATAAAATAGATGTTATTTAATGTCATCAAATATCCCCCCACTTGAATCCTACTTGTCCTCAAGTAGACTTTAGAAAGATTTTGAAAATGTATCCCAACCGAGGTTTAAGGACGTTTTCCGTGTAAGCACTTTCCTTGTTCAAACCTCCTGTATAAAACCAAGCTCCTCACGAAATATGGAAATGAAATCACTCAGATCACTCAACTAATCTAGGGTGTATCATTTAATGGTACGCTCATTAGCTCGGTCGTGATTAGCTTCGTATCATAATGCTTGTGCCAGGCTATACATCCTCCGCTTCCCCCCCGCCACCCCTCACCTCTAAAGCTAAGGAGTAACAAGTCAAAAGGTGAATTGGGTATTTATTAGAAGGCTCGGGTTTTTAATCATTCTCATTGAGATGAAGAATGATAAAGGGTGTGGAGCTTCTGACTTTCACCAAAGGTCATCGTCCAACAAAGCAGCTAAGACATGTATACACACCCGAATCCACGGGATAGACACACACGCTCGAACCACAGTCCCACATTCAAGTAGATTCCTAAGTTTATTATTCAGGAAGGGAAGTAAAAAATGTTGTTAAAATAAAAAATCACAAACAAATAGTTTTAAAGCCAACAAATAGTTTGCGGTTGCCTAGTAATTTTCTCGACCGTCCATGATGAAGACTCGAACATAAAACAAATGTCTCGTAACCAAGAAATGACAATGACAACCAAAGTTGACGTTCCCATAACGAGTCCCAACTTCCTATATCCCTAAACATTACATACTTACAAACAAAGGAGAATATCGGCCACTTTACAAAACTTTACATCGTTGATTTTTGCACGTATCAACAAATAATCGATCCTTTCAAATAATAACTTCGGTATATGCTCAATGAACTGACTATCTTTCATCATTCTATCTCTCTCTTTTTTTTACAATACATCATAAATCTAGATGTAATTTCACCGTCTTCACCATCATCATTTGTCCGGCTAATTTTTCCTTTTAGCTTTTCTTCTTCGGACATAATACATAATTGCGAAAGTAGCAAAATACACGAGCTATAAAACATCCCCATTACATTGTGCAATTTTTTCTCGACCATTACAGACAGAGAAATTTTCACTTTGACACAGGAACTACAAAACTTTACACGAAAGCAACTAGCAACATGGATCAAATAGGCTTTAATCTACACGGTAGGCTAAGGTGTAAAGGTGAAACAAATTTTTTTAAATTGGTGTGGAAAAGAAAGGAATGGCTCAGCAGGTTGTTCTAGGTATCATACTCTAATAATAAAGAAGTAAGCAAAAGGGTTACACGGGAGTTAACTAACCAGTGTAGTTAGTTTAAAAATACACATTGGGCCTTTTTGGTTTAATCCTAGAAATTTACCATTCAAGCATGTTACTTCATCTAAATCCATATTACTCATCATTGAGGTCTCGAGTGATATACCAGGCCAAGTTCTAAAGTCCACTACATCACCGGCACACTCATATTTTTGTGGAATTTTAGTAAGCAATTGGAAACGGATAGGCTTAATTCTCAAAAATAGACAATAAGGGTTATAGTGCGCTAGGTAATGTAACTAGTGATTTTTCACAAAAAAGTCATGCTAAGTTTGATCCATTTTTAGGCATGTTATTTAGACGATAGAGCATCATTGTAAACAATGGCCGGAAATTCAATCTCAAAATCTTTAAAGAAGTCTAAATCATCAAAATAACTGACCGTAGGCTCGGGTGATAGAAACAAAGGCATATTGACTTTATCATTATCATTTTCCGAATCCGTTTTTAAATCGTTGACATAAATTATTTTAGAGGAAAATGAATTTTCGTTAAAAATTACCGTGTAATCATCATCGTCAGATTCATCAAACGATATTCTAAAGTCAATTTTATTATAGTTAAGAGGACTTACCGTGGTTTTACAGGAGGGCATTACTTCAGATGTAAACGCGTCATCAAAGACTATAGCTGGGAATTCAGTTTCAACAGATCTGAGGTCGTGAATGTCTTTATTATACCAGATCTTACCATACATAGCAGTATCCCAGTTATACACCTTACCACGCCTACGAGCTTTTTCTTCCTCAAGCCTGATATACTCCTCCATAGTGATGTTGGGGTCGTCCATTTTAACCTGTAATAAATTTGATAGAAAGGAGAAACTGTCAAATAGCTTAATACGCCGTATTCAGTAAGCTGAATACGCCGTATTGATGATAGAGTCGAATACGCTGTATTGGTTTGGAAAAATTTATACGCCGTATCAAAGAAGATGAATACGTCGTATTGAGTATTCGACTCAGAATGTTACAGCAGGCTGTAACAATGCACACAAATACACAATATGTAAAATATACAATGCAAGAAATTAAACACACAAACAAGCACACAAATATGCAATTTAAATGTAACACCCCCATTTTTACAATATAGCAGCGGAAGCTAATCTGGGGGTATTACTTCATGGAAACAACAATCATAATCATAGAAAATGACCCAAAAGAGACGTTTGTTTAAAAGATACGTTATCATTCATTTCAAATCAGAGTTTTACAAAGGCAGGTCCCAAAATCTAGTTACATACAATGTGAATGATAACAAGTTATTTAGCCATCTTCGAGTCCATGCCACTCCGTGCCGTATTTTGCTCAATAACCTGAGATAAACATGTTAAAAAGTCAACACAAAGCTTGAGTGAAATTCATAGGTTTGATAAACAGTTTGAATACAAGTCATAGTGTAATAATTGTACAAACACAATTATTATGAAAATATTATTATTATGATCTTGGGTCACGTTATTATATACCCGTTATTTGTAATAATTGCAATGAATGCAATTATCATAGTAACCGTGTATTACTGCGTTATTGTCTTGTTTGGTCTGTTTGGTCATGTCTTGTATAGTATAGTCTGGTCTTGTCTGGTATAGTATAGTCTGGTCTAAGCTCATGGCACACAAACTGACTAGTGTATATATATACCCAAAATGATGTGATATATATATAGAGATAATGGCCCTCGGTGTAGGTAATTGCTCCATATACCTATGAAATTCAAAT
>BQNB010063832.1:0-35538 GCA_026074375.1 Tanacetum coccineum | reverse complement strand
GCCACACAAACATAAAATTCATGTGGCCATTGGATGATCAATAGTCACACAAAACACACATTTCTTCACTTTAAACAGCATATAGTCACACTTATTAACACTTTTGGCCACTTTATGCTTAATTGTATGGGACTAAATACCCAAAATAAACATGCTTTGTGTGACTAAATATTATAAAAAGCCACACAAACATAACATTCATGTAAGAATTTTGATGTGTTTGTGAGTGGGTAATAATCAAATTATCCTGATATATTCTCTAAATCGTGTTGAGATCACTTTTAGATTGAAGTATTTCGACCCTATATGCCTCGGGTTACACGAAATACTCAATTGGATAATTCAGAGAAAAAAACTTTGTCTCTAAGGCACGAAAGATCAAAGTAATACACAAAAAGTTGTTATGTATGTTCTGTCTTCAAGAGATCAAACTGTATTATATAACATAACTGAAAATTAGTTAATTTCGGTTATAGACGGTTGGCAGGAAAGGTCACACCTGTTGGGAAAAGGTGTGTCGGTTGGGGGGAAAACTGGTTGGAAGGAAACGGATAATGCATTTGGAGCACCAGATATACCGTTGGTAGGAAACAGTTAGGGGGGGGAACTAGTTGGGGGGTGGGAAACTGGTTGGAAGGAAACGGTTGGCAGCAAGGAGCTCTGTCCCTTGACCCCGCAAGGGGCGCTTCCCCTTGACCCTGCAAGGGGGCGCAACCCCCTTGACCCCTGCACTTATTTTGGCGACATCTAGCTAGCTAGTACGAGTGTGCACTCCGCACCTCCTAACTCGACTATAACTTAACTTGACTAAGCCCTTGATCTAACCCCTTGACTAAGCCATGGATCTCAATAAATTCACAATTTCATAAAACATAAGTGATGACACTAAATCATCACTTCCTCCTCCTATTTTAGTTTAATCCTTGATCTACAAAATAAACAAACAAACCAACCTCATGAATAAATGAAAAATGACTTATAGATGGAAATATTCACATAGTATATTACGCAAATTCAATATTCGAGAATCATGGTGTCCTAAGATTGAACCCATCAACTCGTTTGAATACTCGAAGATAATATACACATAAGTTTCTACAAGTTTCTAATGTACATATACTTGACACTATTACAAAGCCTTGTGTCCATATCCTTCATGAGCATATATAAAGCCAAGTCCTAGCTTCTTGAAGCGGCGACACTCCATGCTCACATATGTAGTCCTTTTAGTCTTACACCTGCAATGCAATTTATCAAAAGAACTATTAAGAAGATAAACTTCAACCTAACCCGCTGCAGTCTGAACACATACCTTGGGATGATACAATGTGTTCCAATCTTTAATTGTAAGCTTTCCTCATTGAATTCAGCTTCTAACGTCGTATTAGAAGGGAATTGGGTGTCTCACAGTTAGAGATTTAAATGGACTTTAATCCCATCCCGATAGCCGACTTGTGCACTAGGTCTCTAGCTAATCCCTTAGTCAAGTGATCTGCCAAGTTCTGTTGAGAACGAACAAAATCCACATAAATCACTCCATTTGTAATTAACTCACAAACCATACTGTGTCTAACACTTAAGTGTCTAGACTTTCCATTGTAAATTTAGCTATATGCCTTAGCCAAAGTGGCAGCACTATCACAATGCATGGAAATAGGAGATATTGGTTTAGGCCACAAAGGAATCTCATAGATAAGGTTCCTTAACCATTCTGCCTCCTTTCTTACAGCAGCTAAAGCTACAAATTCACTTTCCATTGTTGAATCAGTAATGCAAGTTTGCTTCTTAGAAGCCCATGAAATGGCACCTCCACCTAGCAAGAATACCCAACCAGTAGTAGAAGTATGATCTTCACTATTGGTTATCCAACTTGCATCAGAATAACCTTCAATAACCAAAGGAAATTCAACATATGACAAACTATAATTCATTGTCTTTTTCAAGTACCTGAATACTTTAATAATTGCTTCCCAATGTTGATTACTAGGATTACTAGTAAATCTACTCGATTTTTCAACAACATAAGCAATATCCGGCCTTATGCTTGTCATAGCATACATCAAGCATCCAATAGCCCTTGAATATTCAAGTTGATTAACAGGTTTGTCCATATGGGGCACTAATTTAATACCTGCTTCCATGGGAGTTCTAACTGGAACAAAACCTTCACAATTAAACTTCTTGAAAATTTTCTCAATGTAGTGAGATTGTGTAATCACAAGACCCTTGTTCTCACGCTTAATTCTTATTCCAAGAATCACATACGCCTCCCCCATGTCTTTCACAGAGAAATTCAAGGACAAAAACTCTTTAGTTTTATCAACTTGGGTTTGGTCAGTACCAAAAATCAACATGTCATCAACATATAAGCAAATGATGACTTCTTTACCAGATTCATCAAATTTGCAGTATACACACTTGTCTGATTGATTCAACACAAATCCATTAGACAAAACAACCTTATCAAACTTATGATGCCACTGTTTAGGGGCTTGTTTGAGTCCATATAAAGATTTAATTAACTTACACACTTTATGCTCTTTACCTGGCATAACAAATCCTTATGGTTGCTTCATATAAATCTCCTCTTCCAAATCACCATTTAAAAATGCTGTTTTGACATCCATTTGATGGATCACTAAATTGTGAGTAGCTTGTAAAGCTATCAACAATCTAATAGTAGAAATACAAGGAACTGGTGCATAAGTATCGAAGTAATCGATCCTTTCTTTTTGTCTAAAGCATTGGATTACCAATCGAGCTTTAAATTTGTCGATAGTACCATCAACTTTCATCTTCTTTTTGAAGATCCATTTGCACCCTAAAGGTTTACAGCCAGGTGGTAGGTCAGATAAGACCCATGTGTTATTTTCCATTATTGATCCTATTTCATCATCAACTGCTTCTTTCCAGAAAGCAACATCTCGGGATTTCATAGCTTCATCAAAGGTCTTTGGATCCTCTTCTATACTGTAACAGTAAGAATATTGAGAAGCAATCTCATCTCTTGATCCCTCAACTAAATATAGTTGAAAATCAGAGCCATATGATTTAGCTACCCGAGCTCTATTACTTCTCCGAGGTTCAGGAATCTCAGTTGGAGTTTCACCTGATAGGTCTCCACCTTGAGTTCCATTAGAGCTAGATACTATGTCCTTTGGTCTAGGTATTGAAGAGAATCTATTCTCATCAAATATTGCATCTCTTGATTCTATAACCGAATTAACAGATATAAAATCATTAGGTTCAATAACATAAAACCTATATGCTTTGGAATGCTCAACATATCCAATGAAGATGCAATCAATACCCTTTTCACCCAAAATTTTCTTTTTGGGTTCTGGAAGTCTAACGACAGCCCGACAACCCCAAACTCGTAAGTAAGACAAGTTAGGTCGTTTCTTATACCAAAGTTCATAAGGGGTAATCTTGTTATTTTTGTTAGGAACCCTATTTAACAATTAACAAGCCGTTAACATGGCTTCTCCCCAAAATCCTTCACTCAATCCCAAGTAGGATAATATGGAATTAACCATTTCCTTTAAAGCTCTATTTTTCCTCTTGGACACACCATTTTGTTGTGGTGTATAAGGAGCCGTTGTTTGATGAATAATTCCTATAGATTAGAAATAACTAGGATCAAAATATTCACCACCTCTATCTGTGTGTAAATTTTTAATTAAACTATTTTGTTGTAACTCTACTTCAGTTTTATAGATTTTAAATTTATCTAAGGCTTCATCTTTAGCATGCAATAGATAAACATAACAAAATCTAGAGGCATCATCTATATAAGTAACAACATATTTCTTGTTTCCTATAGATGGGGTTGCATGGAAATCTATAAGTCACTATGTACAATTCTAGCAAAACATAAATTTCATTTTTTATCTATTAAAAGGTTGGTTTAGTGATCTTAGTCAGCTGAAATAGGATTACTTTTTTCCATGTTTTGTTCAAATGAAAGGTATCAAATATCTTTAGACATATCATGCACGTTGATAATGAACAAGTCCTAAATGAGCATTGCCATAGTTTAGAATCAAACAACATGAGAATAAAGCCATTATGGAAGATTTAGAGTATCTAGGAACTTTATTAAGATTTAACATAAACATGCCATTATTATAGTATCCGAAACCAATAAATACACCATGTCTTGATAAGATATACTTATCAGATTCATAGACTTGCCTGTAGCCACACTTATTCAACACGGGGCCGGACATAAGGTTTTTCCTAATCCCCGGTACATACACAACATTAAATAAAGTTTTTGTTTTTCCAGAACTAAATTCTATTACAACATTTCCACGTCCAAGTATTGGTTTGGTTGACTCGTCGCCCATATGAAGAACGAATCCATCTTCTACTGGATGAAATGTATCAAACCAGCAACGAAACTTACATGCATGACAAGTTACACCCGAGTCAATCCCACCCCCCCCCCCCTCCCCCCTCCCCCCCCCCCACCCCTCCCCCCCCCCCCCCCCCTCCCCCCCCCCCCCCATCAAGCAATTTCATCACCCTGTTACATAAAATATTTCATAAATATGTGATAATAATCTTTTAACATGAATTATTAACCATGGTCAGAATATTAGACCTTGTTGTGGATTGGGTCCTTAGACATTGTTCCCGATACAGAAGTGCGTACACATTGTTATTCTTTAACGCGACAATCATTTCTTGAAATGACCAGGTTTTCCAAACTTCCAACACGCCATCTTAGACCTTTTGTTGGGAATCATTCTTTTTTAATGATTTTCCTTTTTGTTAACCCTTGGAGTTGTTGTTGTTTTTCTTGTTCTCTTATCATCTTAAAACCACTTATTCACAGAAGATGATCTAGCAATATCTTTCCCTTGCCTTACCTCTTCTTCCATCCTAAGTGTTTCCTCTATGCGAAAGTGCGCTGCCAAGTTGTACGAGAGAAACTTATCTTTGTTGAGTATTTAACATGTGTTTGAAAGCCTTCCTCTATGATGGTGGTAGTTTGTATATGATACTTAGACACCGAGATTGACTCGTCCTGAAACAAACAACCAGTTGTGTGTATGGGTCCAAGAATTTGAAAGAGTTTGTGATACTGTTTACATCAAAAACTTGAATCAACTATTCTTTAATTGTTAAAAATTACATAACAAGAATACTTATTACATAGAAGTATCTTATCCGCACCAGGTTAATTTGGCTTCACAGTTGATACCATAAACTCCTTGACGTTATACATTTTGGTAATTCGTCAAATAAAGCATCCGAACATACCGTTCAGATGGTGCCTCGACATATTGTAGTCGTCGTTGTCCCACTTGCATCGTTTCCTTGTCTGTTCCAGCGTCTCATCTTCAACAAACTTTGGCCTGGGGGTACTCAGAACATATGCAACCTTCAAAGTTGTGAGAAGGAAGTGCATCTTCTTCTGCCAACCCCTAAAGTCACTGCCCTCGAACTTGTCTAACTTTTCCAATATTCGCTATCATTTACTTTATTGTATCTGCATGTTTTACAAAACAAAAATTACTTTAATCGTTTGTTAGAATTTCGATGTGTTTGTGAGGGGGTTAATAATCCATACTATCTTATGTTATATTTGCTGTATGTGTGAGATTCACTTTAAAGATTGTTTTATTTCAACCACATTTGACACACTCGGGTTACACAATTCCTCATATTGGATAATGAAGTGAAAAAAAAACGTTGTTCTCTAAGGCACAAGCGATCAAAGTAATACACAGAAAGTTGTTATGCATGTTCTGTCTTTAAGAGATCAAACTGTATTATATAACATAACCGAAAATTAGTTAATTTTGGTTATAGACGGTTGGCAGGAAAGGTCACACCTGTTGGGAAAAGGTATGTCGGTTGACCCCGCAAGGGGCGCTTCCCCTTGACCCTGCAAGGGGGCGCAGCCCCCGTGACCCCTGCACTTATTTTTGCTACATCTAACTAGCTAGTACGAGCGTGCACTCCGCACCTCCTAACTCGACTATAACTTAACTAAACTACGCCCTTGATCTCAAGTAAATCACAATTACATAAAATATATTGATGATACTAAAATCACCAACAATTCATGTGGGCCATTGGTTTGCAACAATCGTCACACAAATCTTTTATTCAACTCATAAACACCATATTGGTAACACCTTATTATCAACTTTTGGCCATTTATGCATTATTGTATGTGACTAAATTAACGCAAAATCAAACTCATGCTTTATGTGACTAAATTATATTGATATAAAGGTCACACACAACATAAACTTAATGTGGCTTGTGGCCAGGCATCAATAGTCCACACAAAATACACATTTCTTCCCTTTATACAACAATATGGATAGTATTATATGCAATGTGAATCGGATGTGATAACCAATTTATTAATAACAAGAATAAATAAAAAGGATATTACAACTCCAGCGAGAATCACACCCAGACCATCCCTAGGAGAAGTCATGCGGGTAACCATCATTATCAGAGTAACGCTATTCATTGATGTAATGAATTTTTACTTTGTCCAATATAGAAGTTTGAGCTTTATTGGTTTTGGATAGTACTTAATAGAGTGACTTATAGAAACTGCTTATTTAAACCGTGGCTTCTTCTCCTCTGCTTGTTCTTTCAACGTGTTTTACTTTTAATAATAATTTTAATAACGTAATTTTAGGATGCATTTGCAATGATGCTTGCCTTGTAAATGCAGATGCTTATGCAATGTACAAAGGCAATGTGCATATGCGAAATTCTTTATTTATGCAAATGCAATGTGCAAGTATGCAAGCGCAAATGCAATGTTCAAATGCAATGTGCATTATGCAAGCCTTGCATATGTAAAGTGCAAGCTGTAATTAACACACTAAACAGAAAATATAAGCAGATTTATTATAAGCAGTTTTAAAGCCGTTTTTAAGCTGTTTTATTAAGCATATATTAAGCAGTTTATTAGCACTTAGTGACTAAATCGGGCATAGCCCGGGTATTGAAATGCATCATATACAAACATTATAAACAAATAGGAAGTAAAAAATTAATAGATAAGATGAAAATCCTTATATAGGTGTATTTGCTAGCAAAATCAAAGAGCTTTAAAAGGTTATGCACAGTAAACAACATAATTCCTTAAAAAAGTAATCAACAAAAATCAAATGTCTATATACTTTAAAAAATCGGAGTGAATTATGATAAGGTAGAGTTTTGTGACAACTTGGACGCATGACATGGTTCAATTGGGATTTTTCTGTATAACAACACCTCCACAGTCGGTTCGATAGTAGTCATCTCGTGATTCATTACCAAGTCACATCGATTTACACATGGCAATATGTTATCATTGCGCTGGTGAATGACGGTACTAAATTCCTCATCGACTTTGTCATACGTATCTTTGTAATTTTATTGGGAAGTGTCTTATAAGAACAATAGACAATTTTTATCTTTCTGGTCTTTCACATAACAACACCTGTCGTGCTTGCTGAGGCATAATTTTGATCTGGATCAACCTTGTGGGCCTAAAATTATTCAAATTCAACCAATGTATACTCCAAGATTATAGCGTTTCACTACCACCAGCTCTGTGATTAAAACCAAAATCACATTTGAAAGAGGGATTTGAATGAAATGAGTAATATAGTACCCTTATATCTTGTAAAACCACATTATAAATGATTCTTGTCTTATGGTTGCACACCTCTCTTTAGATATGTGCCAAATATTATTGCCTCAAATCTAACTCGATCGCCCCGACCCAAAAGGGATAGAAGTATTACATATATGGTGTGACATCAAAAGAATTATAATCATAAAAGCACTAGCATAAACTCAACGGAAGTCTTAATTAATAACCAAAGGAAAAGTTAAGTCAACGCAGGAACTTAAAGGTACAGTAAGTTCTCAATGGATAAACTATTCAAAAACAAAATAAACAAATGTTTGAATAAGTAAATATTCATATATCAAAACTAAGATATCTAGGGTAAGTCCACACTCAAGCACTTATAAACCTGAAAGCATCCCCATCTCCCTAGCCTTAGGATTACCTGTCGAATGAAAGAAAGTGCTGGCTGAGACTTACAAAGCCCAGTGAACTCGATATATATAATCTGAATGCTCAAAAGGAATAATGGAAATCAAAGGATACGATAAAAGGTAGAAGGATATCAACAATACATGATGTCCACAAGGGATACAAATATAAGGTAAGACTAATTGATAGATCAATTCATAGTGTAAGGTAAGATGAATCAGAGAATCCAATTTAAGTTAAGTTTAATCACAAGCACACCCAAACAAAATCATATTCATTGTATTACCATGAGTAGCTAGTAACAAAATATGTGAAAGACGTGGATTGCAACATATCATACAATGTTTTACCAATTATCCTAATAAGATTCATAATGTCAAAATCATTCGAATACAAAACAAATACTAGGATGCATCCATACGCCCTTAAAAAATAATAATCTTCAATAGTGCACAGTTTAATATAATAATGGGGGACGGTGTGTAGAACTTCACTCATCCCACACATGAGTCATGCCTCAAAGGTGCATCAATGACACGCAATGTTACCATTCTAGTGCTAGGAACACTAAATAGTGCTAGTGTGTTGCGCTCAAAATGAAGGGTTAAAAGCTAAGTAATATCAAAGTTCATTTCAAAGGGATTCCATAGAAAGGGTCAATATGAAAGGTTAATATCACAAGGTAGTCCATATATACAAAGATTACAGAATTTTAAAAAGGTTCAAATTCAAAGGTTTCAAGATATCATCAGGTAGATGCAGGGTTAAATTGAACATAATGACACGATCATATAAGAAAGCCAAAATAAAGCTAGTGCATGTAGCAAGAATAACATAGGAAATCAAAGATAGAGAGGAATATATCATGAGAAACCTTAACGATAAGGTCAGAATATCTGTACCTTATTCCGAAGCGAAGCAAAATCAAAGAAACACCACAGGAATATCAAAATGACTCCCTCTTGACCGAACCTAAAGAAATAATGAATTTGAATTACAAACCATTCATAAACGTTATACTTTCTATTTTTAGAAACTTTCCCTTTTTAGCAACTTTCCATTTTTAGTAACTTTCTATTTTTAGTAACTTTCCATTTTTAGTAACTTTCCTTTTTTAGTAACTTTCCATTTTTAGTAACTTTCCATTTTTAGTAACTTTCCATTTTTAGTAATATTCATCATTTGAGATTCTATTAAGTATTTTAAATAGCATAGGGACTTAATATATCAACCTTACAAGTTTAGGGTTAAATATGAAACATAATTTACATTTTTTAGGATTTTATATGCAAATCAACAATCTTTTCAAAAGGTTAAAGGGTAAATATCAAAGTTTCACCATTTTTATACAGATTATACCTTTTCATTTTATGTATTTACAAGTAAAACCATTTAATTTTAATATAAATTGTTTACTTAGGTTTTAGTCCTTTTGGTTTAATTAATTACCTAAACATTATCTTTCTATTATCCATAATTACAAATAAAAGTCCTTATAGGGTTCAATAAAGACAATTTTAATACTTTTTATCATTACAATTGACTAACTCCAAACCTTATACTTTTCCAGAATTTACAATTTCCAGTCCCTATTTTTTAATTAATTGTTTCTAATTACTTAATATATGTAATTAAACATTATTAAATCCTAAAATAATATCAAAATGCATTGTATACCCTCCAACTTATTTTATACTGAATATAATAAATATATAACATGTCTTAAATAGACCCCATAGTTTCAGCAATGAAATAACAAAGTCTACTCTATACCTCTATAAAAATTATTTACTGCGAAAAACAAAATAAAATCAAAAAGCCTAATATAATTCTTCCCTAATCACCAAACACAATTTATTTCACTCATATCTTTTGGCTCAATTTATTACACTGGAAAAAATAGTAAACCTAACCCTATTTATTGTTCACAAATTTTCTTTCACTTTTTATTCCTCCTTTATTCGGATTGGGCACAATATCACATATTAAATCATCACAATAATAATTCGAATCATTACTAAATTTTTCCAACCAATGTTTCTGAAGGGTTTTTTTTATTTTTTTTTTTTTATTTTGGGTGATATTGAAAAATACTTTAAGAAAAATATAAAATAAATTTTACAATTATTTTATATGCCAATTTCATATTTAATCCAAAATTAGGGTTTCGAATATGATTTGATTTATAAAATCAAAATAACATGCATGAACATTTTTCCCAAGTATATAACGTATTAATATGATGAAACATGAGTTATAAAATTACCTTTGATGATCCTTAGTGATTTTATGAAATTTGTGAAAAACCCCCAAGGTTGCTTTTTTCGATCCAAAAACCATTTACAAATATCGATACCAATACCACTAATTACAAGCTTCCCACTATTTTTACCACACTACTTAACCTTCAAGTAACTTTAGAAAAATCGTCCTTGCCTTGGAAAAATTCGAATGTGCTGCCTCTTGATTTTTAGGGTTTTCGGGATTTAGTGTTTTTAGATTTAACAAATGAAATTGTATAAAAGATATAACTCTATTATTTGGCCGAAAATATGGCTTCTAGAATAGACCAAAATCAGATTTAAAATTAGCAAATTTATTTTGTACAATTAATCTTACTATTATTTTATTTAATTGTGTAATGTTTAATTATTTTAATTTCTATATTAATAATTTTACGGTCATTTAATCACATATACATATATTTTTTAATTAGTTTTTCGCTTTAACAGAAAAGTATTTTAATCTTAAAAAATTTTCATAATTGAATATATATTGTATTTTCATAATTTCTAAGACAGTTTTAAATGCATTTAATTTAAGATTTAATGAAATCTTTATTGCAATAGGGGTATTTTTGGTTAATTTTAGCACTTATTGAGATTTTTAGGTTTTACAAAACTTCTTACCAATCTAATAAAAAAAAAATTTCGTCCTCGAAAATTGAAATGAAACGGATTGAAACGAAATGAGATAAGAAACGAAGAACATACCGAACTTGATCAAAGACTGAGGATAACTAGATACGCATAGACTCTTCGGTCTCCAAGTTAAGCCTCACGCTTGAGCTGATTCTTACAAAGAATCTTTACAATAGTATGTCTTTGTTTTCTCATGACTCTCTCTTGAGATCTATAAGATGGATTCAGGTTCTTCGGTACAAAGGACAATATAAGGATGAAATCTGGATCATAAAAGGTGAAGATTCGAACATGCAATGGATGATAATGGTATCCATCAAAAGAGATACTTGAAAGACGCGTTCATGAACGGGCGATAACTGCAGGTGGGAAGCGTTCAACTTTATAGATACCGTAAAACCTCTACAATACGTTCTTAAATCTCAAACGACCAAGGAATCGTGGAATGAGACTTGCCCTTGATACCAAAACGTTAACTCTCTATGAATGGCGAAACCTTTTAGGATTACACGATCTCTCTTGCAACTTGAAATTCTAAGTCACGTCGATGCTTTATCAAGCATAACTCTTTGTTCGCGATATAGCCATCTTTCAGTTTCTCTCTTAGCAACAGCCTACTGTCTCTTTGTAATCTCGTGAGATATCGGGAACGCAATTAAACGACTATACCCTATCGCTTTCATCCCCAACTAATAGGTTGCTCGAGACATTTCTTACATACAAACAGCTCAAAAGGTGCTGCTCGCTCTTGATGCTAGCATGCAACTTTTCTGTAGGCAAACTCCAACCAAGCACAAATTGATTCATCCCAGTACGGTCATTCCAAAGCCACAAGACACACTACAACATATCTTCTCTCAATGTCTGTAATGGGTCCTCTTCTGATGCTGACCATCGGTTTGAGATGAAATGCATGTACATGAACTTAAGTGAGTTCCTACCAAGCTTCTGTTATCCTTTCCCGAAACACGAGAGTAAACTTTGGGATCCTCTATCGGTCACATTAGAAGTCGGCTGTACCATGCAGTCTAACTGATTTCATGTTGAAAATTCTATGCCATTACCTATACAATAGTCCTTCCGAAATGGGTCGAACATGAGCTGACTTGGTTAGACGATCAACAATATATAATCAACCAAATTCGCATATTGTATTTTGGAGTAGTAGTAATCCAGTAACGAAAAAATCCATGAGAAATCTAATCCATCTCACACATAGGATATTATCACAACAGGCTGTAAACAAACCTACTAGCTCTCTGATGTTCCAATTTTGACCTGCTGACAAGTATTATACACTTGGATAATAATGTAGCCACATCTTGCTTCATGCCGTTCTCCACCAACAGTTCAGCTATTATCAAGAAAATCTCTGGACTCCATCTTGGTTGAACTTGGAATGAATAGTAAATGGAGAACTATGAGATTCCGTCATCCACTTCTAGCGAAGTGCTTATCATTAGGAACGCATAGTCTATCCTCAAACCCACACTCCCGTCATCATCAAACACTGATCTACAGTATGTTTTACCAGTTTTAATCATTCTACAAAATCAGACCCATATATTACCCTCACATATCAGTACTTTTGTGCTTCTTTTGATATGTAGCTGAGGTTAGACTATATCCTCCATACTCGCCCAATAGCCACCAGTGAATCCTCGTACAAATAACTCAACAATCCAAACGCTCTAAATCACGAAGGATTATGGAATCCAAAACAAGATATCATCCAGATTTTCAGACTAAGTGCGTCGCAAGCCAAATTAGCCTTGCCTGGATGGTACTGGATGTTAGTGTCATAATCTTTCCAGAAGGTTCCACTACACAACTTCTCTGTCTATTGTTAAGTAGTTCTCGCTGCAGTAAAAAATATAACTTTGAGACTCTTTGACTATGTAAAAAATAGATCACAAGCACTTCCTTTCAGATAGTGTCTCCAGATTTTTACAATGCAAAAACACGGTAGCTAACTCAAGACATGGGGTAGATAATTATACTTCATAAGCGTTCAGCTGCCTTGAAGCGTAGGCGATCACCTCTCCCATGTTGCAGATCAAAACAACAACCTAAAACATTTATTCGATGCATCAATGTATATCTGAAAAACACTGGAACCTGATGGGAAGAGTTCAATATCACGTGAGCAAACACCAATCTTCCCTTTTCAATTCCTCAATAACTCTCCTGACGCTCATCAGTCCACACAACTTCTAACACTCCTTTTATTCTGATGGGTATCAGGTAAAAGCTAATCGGGAGAAACCCTCAACAAAACGTCGGTAATAGCCAGCAAGCCCAGAAAACTTCCTCACCTCGTCACCGTAGTTGGTTCGGCCTTTCGTGTAGCAGCTCAACTCTTTGATTGGTCCATACATGATGCCGTCTGCAGCTACTATATGACCAAGAAACCGTCCGAACTTGCTGTAATCAGAACTCGCGCAATTCGAAAATTTCGGCATACTATTCTTTGTCTAAGAATCTCTAAATCACATCCTTAGATGTCGATCATGCTCTTCTTCAGAACTTAGAGTAAACGAGGATGTCGTTCTAGATGAAACATAACGAAATCTTATCAAGGTACTCGTGGTATAATTACGGTTCCATTCAAATCCTAAATAAATCAGGAGCATTAGTCAGACGAAGGGCATAACCAAGACATTCGTAGTGGCCGATAACGCGTACCGCTCTCGAAAAGCAGTCTTGAAAATATCCTGCTCTCTCACACGAAGCAGAGATGGATGATTAACCAGATAACAGATCAATCTTTAGAAATACATATTTGGCCCCTTGTCAGGTTGGTCAAACAAATCGTCTCGATTCGCGGAGAGGGATAGCTGGTTACGAATTGTATTACGGTTGAATGTTCATCCGTTAATAAATTCAAATAGCGCATGCTCCCATCCTATCTTCTTAACAAATACAGAACGGTGCACCCATGGGATAATCACTGGGTCTATTAAAGCCATTCTCCATACATCTCTTTGTAACTGCTCCTTTAAACTCTTCAATTCAACAAGTCGCCATACGTATACGGATGCCTTTGAGATGGTTCAGCACCGGGAAACTTAACTCATGCCAAAATTTAATCGTCTCAGGCGGAGGAAGTCAAGGGAAGTTCATACGGGAAAATAACATAGCGAATTCTCGAACAAAAGAAAGATTTTTCAAATTTTAGGACTCTCCAATTGAGATGTGTCCTATAACAGAAGCCAGATAAACCTTGAGCACTCCCATTGAGAAATCAAGGTACTAGTGCCTTCATAGATGGATGAGCCTACGGACTTAGGCGGTGGATGTGACATGATAAACAAAATCAGGTTGACTAACATTACCTCCAAGATCACAGTCTAGTAATAGAAGTCAATGGTAGCTCGATGAGAAAGCCTAACGAATCATGCCCAAGAATCACATCCAAAGTTCTTGCATATGGATTGGAAGTAATTCGCATGGCGAATACGATCAGCAAAATCGAGAGGACAATTAACATAGTCATGGTCAATGAGACATTTTGGTTCTTCATTTGGGGTTGAAATGTATTACACAGTTCGATTATGGTGTAGGATCATATTAAGTTTCTTAGCAAATGTGGTTAGTTTTACATTGAATGTGTAGCCCCGTATCAAATAAAACGAGGGAATAGTTCTGATCATCAATGTAGAGATTACGGTAATCAGTACCTGAATCTTTGCCGAATGTGTCACGAGTGGTTGCATAAACCCTGTCCTGTAGAAGACTAGACACCGAACCGAGGTAGTTCTAGCAAAATCTGTTGAGTAGTAGATTTCTTATGATTACTTGGGGACAATCCTTCACCTTATGTTTGAGTGACCCGACCAAGTAAAACATCCCCCAGTGCCTTATATCAAAAACTCCTGATGAGGCTTTCCACATGTAGTACAAAGGGTGGAGGGGCTAAGTCTCAGTAGACTCCTATCTCTGACTTGCAGAACTCCTGAAGCATGACCCTGGTTAAAATCTCGGTGTTGATGACCCTGTGTCGGCGTTGGTTGTCGCTTAGACCCTGACCCTGGCAGGGTCATTCCACATTCCTTCCATTAAAACCCCTTCCTCCTTTTTATGATCCTTAACCCGATAATCCTGTCGTCTCGCATCAATTACCCCAATCCTGACGACCCCTTACTCTTGCGGATCCTCTTGGTAATGACGATCTTGTCTCTGTTGGACCTGTCCATCTGTTCTGATCCGATCTACCATCTGCACGTCGCACACGCCGCGCTTATTCGAATTCCTCTCAATAGACCCTCTCCGATCCTCCCTCAACTTCACGCATCGTTTAGGGCAGCAGCCTGCAACTCTGCGACCTACATGTTGTGATTACTCCGTATTAACGATCCGGTCCAAAACCCACTTCTCTTAATACTCCACTTGAACTTGTCTAGCTTGCCTATTGAGCATACTCCAGCCAGCAGTTCCAACAAAACTAGCCAATACTAGTGATATCTCCATGACTCACCAGGAATTTCTCTACGATCCAGCTGATATATCGTCCCAATATTCGCGCTCATAACGTTGTTGCTCAGATGACGGAAAATACCTTTGTAAACAGGGATCTACTCGAAAAGTAGAACCCAAGTACAAGTAGCGGCACTAAAAACGATCACCTCCAACTCTGTGTAACGCAAATGAGCATTTCCACCAGCTCAGTGCATACCTGTCTAGTTTAATCGCCAGCTAGAGCGAGTATTGAAATTGTCGGTAACAACCAAAACATTGAAACAACTTCTCCATATGCGTAATCCAGTCTATCTGCCCAGGCAAGGTGTGGCTCGCAGACCGATAATCGCAATGCGGGCTTTAGCTTATTAACACTTTAGATCCAAACATGAATCCCATTGGGGTTGTAGCAATCAACCAACACACCACCACTACCTCCTGATTGAGTCAGCACATTGCCTGATGTCATTGGTGATCAGGAGTCCTCAAAGCTGCGCAGTAAGGTTAGGGAGAGCATTGGCCACTGTACAGCAGCTATTCATGGCTCAAAGTTAGGAATTTCATCAATCTGAGTTTCTCGTGTAGTCACCATATGAACGATCGAGAAATAGATTAGTATAACGAAACAAGATAGGTTACGAAAGAGGTTACGCAGAAGGAAAACTTAATGTTACCTATCCCTCACAAGTCATGCACTATGATCTAAGGTATAACGAACCATCGTCAACGCGCCCTCTCTCTCCTATCCCGGCACCTACTCGATAAATAATTTGTAACGCCCCGACCCAAAAGGGTAGAAGTATTACAAATATGGTGTGACATCAAAAGCATTCATAATCATAACACAAGCATAAACAGCGGCGAAGTCGTCATTATAGACAAAAGGAAAGTTAGTGTCAACATGATTTAAGGTTTTATCTTAAGGTCTCAAAGGTATACACAATATTTCAACGAATAAACAGAATGTCTTGAAAAGAAACAATTATATATAAATAAGATCTCTAGGGTAAGTCCACACTCAGCACTCATAGCCTGAAAGCAACCCCAGCTCCTAGCTTAGATACCTGCCGCAGGAAAAGAAAGTGCGGCTGAGCTTACAAAGCCAGTGAAATGATATTATATATTCGATGCATAAAGATAAGGAAAATCAATGGAACGATACATGGTAATAAGGATCTTCACAATACATGTATCAAAGGGGATACAAATATAAGGTTTAGACAAATCGGAAGATACTCTAATCATAGGTAAGGTAAGATGATAAGAGAATCAAATTAAGTTAGTTCAATCACAAAGACCAAACAATTATAATCATAGTAACCATGGAGTAGCCTAGCTCAAAATGTGAAGAGATGGATTGCACCAAAATCATCAGTTACATAAATATCATAATGTCAAAATTCATCGAATTCAATCAATCTAGGATGAATCCATACCACCCTTAAAACAAATAATAATCTGTCATAGTGCACATATTAATATCAAATGGGGGACGGTGGAGAAATCACTCATCACCACCCCAATGCGTCATCGCCTTAGCCGGGCATCAAGACTCAGACCATGTTTACCTTCACTCGCGCGCACGTGGTAATAAATAGTGGCTTGTTCTCAAACTGAAGGTGTGTTCAAAGCAATGTCTTTCAAAGTTCATTTCAAAGGGATCATAGCAAAGGTTCAATATCAAAGGTTCAAATATTAAAGGTTCAAATATCAAAAGGTTACATCAAATATTCAAAGGTTAAAATATCAAGGTAGTCATAGCAGGTTAAAATTGGTAACATAATGACAAAATCATATAAGAAGCCAAAATAAAAGGCCTAGAGCCAATGATAGCGTAATCAAATTATGGAACGACAAGATACGAGAGGAATATGTCATGAGCTCTCTCACCGTACGGATAAGTGTTAAGAATATCTGTACCTTATTCCGAAGCGAAGGGCAAAATCACAAGAAACACACAGGAATATCGCAAATTCACTACCTCTTGACCGAACCTAAAGAAATAATGAAAATTTGGAATTACAACAATTCATTTACGTTATACTTTCTATTTTTAGAAATTTTTCTTTCTTTAGGCGCACAATAAAATGTCCATTTTTAGTAACTCTCCATTTTTAGTTACTCGCTTTCACACTCGGCGATTAGTAACTTTCCATTTTTAGTAACTTTCCATTTTCTAGTAATTTTCATCGTTTGTGATTCTATTTAAGTATTTTACATAGCATAGGGACTAGTAATATATTCAACCTTCCAAGTTTGGGTTAAATATGACAACTTTCCATATTTAGGGTTTATTATGTAAAACTCAAAAATCTTCAAGGTTAAAAGGGTAATATCAAAAGTCTTCAATCATTTTATTCAAAATACACATTTCTTCACTTTAAACAGCATATGGTCACACTTATTAACACTTTTGGCCACTTTATGCTTAATTGTATGTCACTAAATACCCAAAACAAACATTCTTTGTGTGACTAAATGTTACAAAAAGCCACACAAACATAACATTCATGTGGCCATTGGATGAACAATAGTCACACAACTTTTACTTCACTTTAAACACCATTGGTCACACTTATTAACATTTTTGGCCACTTTATGCTTAATTGTATGTGACTAAATACCCAAAATATTCATAACAAGAAAATAAAAAAAGGATTTTACACCCCAGCGAGAATCGAACCTGCGACCTCCCTTACAGAAGTCAAGCGGGTTAACATCTTGCCAGAGTAACCTATTCGTTAATGTAATGCATTTTCTTTCTAATATAGAAGTTTAAGCTTCATTGTTTTTGGCGAGTAGCTTAAATAGTGCTTATAGAAACTGCTTATTAAACTGTGGCTTCTTCTCCCTCTGCTTATTTTTAACTTGTTTCACTTTTAATAAGGTTTTAATAAGTACAATAGCCTGCAAGTGCAATGTGCAAATGCTTGCTTGCAAATGCAAGCTGCAAATGCAATGTACAAAAGCAATGTGCATATGCAATCTGCAAATGCTTGCTTGCAAATGCAAGCTGCAAATGCAATGTACAAATGCAATGTGCATATGCAAGCTGCAAATGCAATGTGCAAGCTGCAATAACACACAAACCAGACAATAAGCAGTTTTAAAGCCGATAATAAGCAGTTTAATAAGCAGAATTAAGCAGTTTATTAGCAACTTCATGACTCATCCGGGGCATAGCCCGGGTTTGAAAGCCTCGTATACAAACATATAAACCAAACAGGAAGTAAAAAATTAATAGATAAAATGAAATCCTTCACAAGAGTATTTGCAGCAAAACAAAAGCTTTAAAAGGTTCTGCACAGTACAAACATAAGTCCATAAACAAGTACAAAAAATCAAATGTCTATATGCTTTAAAAGAACGGGTGAAATATGATAAAGGTAGAGTGTGACAACTTGAGCATCACATGGTTCACTTAGATTTCCGTATAACAACACCTCCACAGTCGGTTCGATAGTAGTCATCTCGTGATTCATTACCCAACTCACATCGATTTACACATGGTAATATGTTATCATTGCGCTGGTGAATGACGGTACTAAATTCCTCATCGACTTCGTCATACGTATCTTTGTAATTCTTGGGAGGTGTCTTAAAGACAATAGACAATTTTTTATCTATTTGTTCTTTCACATAAAACACTTGTCGTGCTTGTGAGGCTAATATGAACGGATCAACCTTGTGGCCTAAATAATTCAGGTCAACCAATGTATACCCAAGATTATCGCGTTTCACACTACCGGCTCTGTGATTAACCCAATCACATTTAAAAAGAGAAATTAACCTGAAACGGTAATCTAGTACCCATATCTCTTATAAAACCCCATAATAAAATGCTTGTCTTGTGGTTGTAACTTCTTTAGATATGTACAGATCTATTGTCTCAACACTAACCCCACTGTTCTGGTAAACTTTGCCATCATGACATTTCGTACAAAAGGTATACCCATTGATGTTATATGCATCGTATTTCACTACAGTGGCGCGTGGTCCATATGATATCCACCTTACAGTTTCTGATACACTTTCTTTGGAGATCGCTAACTCTCTCTCAACCTGAATTTCATTACAAGTATATATTAGCTTCAAATTGAAGGAACAACAAACAAACAATTATAAATAACATACGATTAATTACCTCTTTGCGTAACCACTTAGCAAAAGATTTACTGTGCTCATTCTCCAGAAATGCTATTCGTTTACCCGGGTTTTCTGTTTTCAAAACTTGCTTGTGTCTCCTGAAACAATGTCTTTGATTATTATATTTGATAGAACATTTTAAGTAACAAAATAGACATGTGTTAGTAATACTTGTTTAGATTAAAAGTCTTCTTAATGCTGTTTGGATTACTGTTGCTCATGTTTGTGTTAATGTTGCTTAGCTGAATTTAGTGTTGCTCATGAACTTCAAAGAAAATATGCTAAGTGTTTACTATTGCTAGTACATAGTTACTAATGCTAGTGAATATTAGTATTGTTTGTTAGTTAGTACTGCTAGTTAATAAGTTAGTACTGTTTGTTAGTTAGTACTGCTTATATGATATGTATTAAGTTATTTGATTATGGAAAAGATTATAGATACTTAGATTTATCTAATATAACTAAACCTTAAACAAGCTTAAGGAATTCGATCTATTGAAGTGGGATCAACAATACTTACTCGATATACGGTACAATTTCATCTGTATTCTGTATTACATACAAATGTGCTTTCTGAAAGAGTTCCGCAGAAACTTTACTTGATTTGCTAGCCGACAATGGCTTTCCTTCCTCATTTTCATCAGTTTCATGTTTATCAGGTGGGATACCAATAGTTTCCATGGATTTATGATATTCGCTAAAAAAACTCTATTGTTTCTTCCGCAATAGTCTCCTCAGCAATGCATCCCTCTGGTTTATTTCTGTTTCGCACATGTCCTTTAATAACCTTCATACATCTTTCGAAGGGATACATCCACCGAAAGCATATGGGAGCACATAATTTTACCTCCCTAGTTAGGTGCACAGTCAAATGCATCATAATATCAAAAATTGACAGAGGAAAGAACTTCTTGAGTAGGCACAGTGTCACTACCAGTTCTGCTTGCATCTTATCTAGTTCTTGCAATATGATTTCTTTGCTACATATCGATTTAAAGAAAAAGCAAAACTTGATAATAGCATATCGTGTGGGTGGGTGCATGATTGAACGTATTGCAATGGGCAAAAACTCTTGCATTAGCATGTGATAGTCATGCGATTTAAGGCCAATGAGCTTCCTATCCTTTAGGTTGACCAAACTAGAGAAATTTGAACAATAACCTTGTGGTACCCTGATGTTGTGTAACATTTCATAAAAGGTGTCTTTTTCAGCATTCGTCAATGTGTAACCTGCTGGAGGTAGTGTTGTTTTGTCTTTTTCTTACATAGCAAACAACTCTGGTTTGACCCCCAACTCAGCCAGATCCAATCGAGCATTCACTTCATCTTTCGTCTTTCATGAAACATGTAGCAAAGTTCCGACTAGACTCTCAGCAACATTCTTTTCTACATGCATAAAATCAATACTGTGTAGAACAAAATTATGCCTCCAATACCTAAGTTTTCGATACCAAATGTTAAATTTCTTCCAATACGCATCATTTTGTCAGTTTACTTGGCTTAAACTACCCTGTTCTTTTGTTGTGTTTCTTTTCTGCTTTTGAATCTTCCCACCTCTGCCTCTCATATCTTCTTGGTTTTCTGATGCCTTATTGTTTGTTCGTTTTCCTTTTCCCCACTTATTTTCAATATGTTGTACCTCGTTGTATATTTGTTCCCCGGTCATTGGAATTAGAGCCGGGATAAATTCTTATTGTCCATTAAATGCCTTCTTTTGTTTTCTTAACGGATGGTTATATGGTAGATATCGTCTGTGACCAACATAACTTTGCTTGGATAAGGCAGAAAGTCTAACACTGTTTGTATCTTTCCCACATACTACACAACCTTTGAATCTACTGTACGGGCACATAATGTACCAAGTGCAGGATAATCATTTATTGTCCATAACACAACGGCACGTAGATTAAAGTTATCTTTTGTGGAAACATCATATGTATCAACCCCTGTCTCGAATAAGGTATGTAGATCATCAACCAACGGTTCTAAAAAAACATCGATATCATTTCCCGGGTATCCCGATATTAATACCGAAAGCATGATAAACTTTCTTTTCATACACAACCATGGAGGAAGGTTGTATATGACAGTTAAAACTGGCCATACACTATGATGCCTATTTCCTGTGTTGACGTCAACCCCATCAGCTGATATTCCTAGCCGTAGATTTCTTGGATCTTCAGCAATTTTAGGGAATTTTTCATCTATGGTATGCCATGCCTGTGAATCTGCGGGGTGACGTAACACACCATCTGTTATCCTTCGTGTCGCGTGCCATCTTAAATCTTCTGAAATACTTTGTATCTTAAATAGTCGTTGCAGTCTTGGTATAATTGGAAAGTACCACATTACCTTTGCTGGAATGTTTTCGTACACTTTATGTGTCTTATTATCCACCTTCCATCTTGATATCCCACAAGTTCGACACACAGTCAGATCCTTGTCATCCTTCCAGTAAAGAAGGCAGTTGTTGATACATACATGTATCTTTTTGTATCTTGATCCCATCAATTTCATAACTTTTTTGGCTTGATAAGTTTTTTCCACCATTTTGTTACCAGCAGGTAGCATCTTTTTTATCAATCCTAGTAATTCAGTAAAGAACTTATCAGAAGCTTCATACTTACCCTTCAAGTTGAGTAGTTTGACTATTGCGGACAACTTTGTAAAGTCAAGACATCCTTCGTAAAGAGGCTTCTCTGCGTCTAATAATAGTTCTTGAAACTTGACAAGGTCATCCTCATCAAAATTATCTTTTGTAGCATTAACCATTTCTACTGTTGTTGGGCCATCTGTTGGAATATCTGAAGCAAAATCCATGTCATCAATAAACTCTATTGTAGCATTAACAGGTTCTGGGGAACTTATTGATGGCTCATCATTTTCTCCATGTCTAGTCCACTTTGTGTAGCTTAGATCAATCCCATTTCTGAATAAATGGAACTGCACTTTATGCTCTATGTGGTTTTAACATTTGGTACACGGACATGGCATTAAAAGATGTCGTTTATTAACTCGTAGGTTGATGTTCCCCATCTTCTGCAAGTTGTATACTACATAATCAATAAACGTTGCTACTCCATCAACATAAGATTTATTGGTCCTATTAGTTCCCATCCAAGACTTGTCCATGTTTATAAATGTGTCCTACTTATCCGAGCAGCAATCTTCCCAAAGCAGGAGCTTGGTGGTTGTCGTCCCTGCAGGTCACCCCATCGTTAGTTTAAGGGTCTGGTGAGGCGTTATAGAGGATTCAAGTAGGAGGTTTTCCAACAACTCAAACAATGTGATACAATATACTTGAAATTAATTAAGAAATGGCAAGTATACCTCAATTTGCCAACAAAAACCAATATAAACTCAAACTATAAGAACAGAGTCTGGTAACTTGTCATTTACTTAAGAACAGTTTTTAGTTGCAATTAATAGGGTTACTTATAACCAATTAACTAGCTAATTTTACCAAGAAAGAGAAAATCTCAAAACAAATGTTCAATTACAGCATACTCAAGACATTTTTAATTACAGAATCATAAACATGATTTTTTTAGAACAATGTGTACATAATGAACATAACAATACTTACTAGTAGTGACGGGAGTGGTGGGTCTATGACAGGAGAGTGACTGATGTCAAAAATCCTTTAGTGTATATAAATATATATAATATAAATATATAATAGGAGAATATCAATAATAAAGAGAGAGTATTTCAAGAGGCATTTTTAAAAGGAAATTCACTTTTATCCAAAGTAAATCCCTAAAAAACCTTCCCTGGTCGTGTCTCGACGAGGCGTGAATTTGAAAATCGAGGTAACATTTGTGGAACAATGCTTGAATATCACAAATTGGGTTTGGTTTTCTATTTTTACAATTAATATGCAAAAACAAGTAAAAGAAACCCTAAAACGAAAGCAATTAAGGTTAAACACGAAAAACGATAACGGGATTCAAAACTCGTTCTTTAAAAACCTAAATTATGAAATTTTAACCCTACAAACACAAATTTAATTTTTAACAGCCCTAAATGATAAAAGCTGTTGGGAATTATAATTTAAGTTGATTATGACAAAACATATTAAAGATGGAAGACCTACAAGACAAAGCTGGAATAACATTAATGCTGATTGAAGATTAGTCAAACAGTATTTAATGCTCAGCTAAAAGATAAAGATCAACATTAATGCTGATTGAAGACTGGTCAAATAGTATTTATGATGATTGAAGACTAGTTAAATAAGTCAAATAGTATTTAATGCTGATTTATACTTTCCTAATTTTATTTGATCTTATCTTGTCTTGTAAACCCTAACCCCTCTAGTATATAAAGAGGGGTAGGCGTCTAGTATTGATCATCCATTCATAGTAGACTTCTCCAATGAGAGTCTAGAAACGCATAGAGCGTGTGTAGTAGTTAGATAGCATAGTCGACTGATTAAAGTCGAATAGTTCATAGTCGACTGATTAAAGTCGAATAGTTTATTAGTTTGTTAGTTTATGAATAAGAAAACCTTGTTCATAACTTTGATTGTTTTCTTTATATTCCGCTGCATGTTACAATCATTGTTATCATACCCTAGATGAGTCCTAATAACGATCTATGGAGTCATTATAGGATTCTACAATTGTAGTTTGAGCATGAGCATGTGGTAATGAATCCGACTCTGCTGGAATGAGGCTGCAACACCGTTGTTTGTACCTGCATTTGAATGTAAGTGATCAGAGTCGGGTTGCACTGATATCTAGGTTCGATCACGGTTTTCATGTCCGTGTTTATTTTCTAATTTGGTGTAAAATGTGTTTCTAATAAATCTAGGTTATTGACACAAGAAACCCGAAACTCGTAGGAACCCCCCAGTAAAGCCCCCGAATCAATTCAGCGTTACAAAGTAAAGAAAAATGAAAGCTGCAAAGGAAACATGGTAATTCTCCTTACAACACAGAACTGCACGTTGGTTTTATTAATAGCTGCCCATAACATCTAAAAACAAACAATACTTTGGACATTAAATGCTGCTTTGCCCAAGATTAAGGCTCCAGAGATATAAGGTTAAGACACATCCTGCAAATGATAATTCTGGTTTCCCGTGGTTAATACTGGCCACTTGGATTAAATACTGGTTGCATCCTAGTTTAAGTCCGGGTGAGTGCCACATTATTAATTCCTGGTGAGTTACTACACAACAGCGAAAACCAGCGACAGACAAATTCACTAACAAGTCATGAGAGGAGAAGGAGACCACGCAAAGCGAAAGGTGACAGATTTGGGACAGCAAAAAAGAGTCACTAATTGGCAATTTGGTTAAGTTCTGGTGGTTTGCTAGTTAATTCTGCTAGGCCTTGTCTGATAACAGCAAGCGAGTAATTCTCCTATGTTATATGAGATCGCGCGACTCACGTATGGACGAAGCGGTTGGATCTCGAATAAATGATGATACGTGTATGGATTCTTTTTGACAGTTTGGTGCATGATATAGACGAAATTTCTTGAAACTGGAAACAAAAGTTACACACACACTTCTACACAACATATGTGGTCGGAAAAGTATATACGAATACAATGCCTTGATATTGGCGATCTTAGGATACTGCGCGTCTATGATAGCGACTCGGAGCGTCACTGAACTATCGCCATAGTATAGTGATACGCACATGCTAAACTTCGTCTAAAAGAATTAAACAAAGACATTATATTACATGATATTTAATAAGCATGTCTTTTTTTTCGCACTGAATAGAAGATTTGAATCTATGCTGACTTGAGTTCAAGATTCAAGAGATGGTGATATATTGATAAGGGGCAAGTCTATATGAGTTGATATACTATAAACCATCTACAGCACACCTCATTGATTATGACAAAACGGAGGGATAGAGTGCAATGGACAAGCAATAGTTCTTCACTATATTAGCTTCCAGGGGCAGCTTTGCCCTTATTGGTTTGGTCATTAATCAACTAGGGAAGATTGTCTGGGAAAATTATAATTTAAGCCGATTATGACAAAACATATTAAAGATGAAGACACTACAAGACAAGGCTGGAATAACATTAATGCTGATTGCAGATAGTCAAACGAGAATATTAATCGCTACTCTAAAACATAAAAGAATACAACATTAATGCTTGAGTGAAGACTGGTACAACTAGTATTTACGATATTGAAAGACCTTGTTATAAATAAGTCAAACAGTATTTAATGCTGATTTTATACTTTCTAATTTTATCTTGATCTTATCTTGACTTATGTAAACCCTAACCCCTCTAGTAATAAAGAGGTAGGCGTCAGTATTGATCATCCATTTCATATAGATTTTCTCCCACTGAGACAGTCTAGAAACTCATAGACGCGTGATGCCAGTGTAATAAACAGTTGTAATATTACCCATAGAATAGTCTGAATCATCTATTGCTTATTAGTTTATGTAACATCATATCGACTGATACAAAAGTGAATAGTTTATAGTTTATTAGTTTATGAATAAAGCAAACCCTTAAGTTCATAAACTGACTTAGTCTTTCTTATATTTCCGAGCTGCGATGTTACAATCATTGTAAAAATACCCTAAAGATGATCCCTAATAACGATCTATGGAGTCATTAAGAGATGTTCACAAAAGCTAAAAAGGCATTAAGATATTTAACTATAGAAGGCATTAAGATAATTTAACTTATATAAGCTCAAACCTAAGCTAAATAAGCTACAAGGGCCTAAAACCTAACCTAATAAGCAAATAAAAACACACATTAAGCAAACCTAAAAGCTAAAATACTCAAATAAGCAAATAAGAAGTTTGGCTAAAACTGTTAGCCAAACAGCCCTAGGGACACTTTCTAGCTTATTTATGGCTTAATGACTTATATGCAAGTCAATCTTGTCCTATGGGCTACAATAATCAGTAAAGAAAAAAGATTTTGAAATTCATATAAGCCATGAAAAAGGCTTATGAAAATGGCTTTTTACCTAAATGTAAACTTAGTATGCTGAGTTTTTTCAATGTTTTCTAAAAGACAAAAGGGCTTTTTGCAGCCCTAATTTAAGCTAGGAAAAGATTTTTTAAAAACAAAATAAGATCAAACAGGTTGAGCTTATACACCAAAGAGCTTATGCTACGAATTTCAAAACTTAAAACATCTATTATCTACCCTAAATTTAGAATTGAAAATTGGACATCACCCTTTTTGAAACTTAACTAAAATTGACAGATTTATAACATAACTTAACTAACAAATGACACTTTAACAAAATTGTTTCTACTGCATTTTGGCAATATAAACAACACCAAAACAACACTAAAAAGCAATTTTAAAAGTCTTAATCAAATAAGTTACATAAAACTATTTTTGAAACCACAAATTTAAACACCTTATAGATTAAACCTTAAAACTCACTTTACGACTTTAAAACTCTTAAAAACATATTAGAATGACTAAAAAAACTTGCATAAGTTAGCTTAGTGACCCAAACAGTTTTTAAACACAATTTGACCCATTTTGCCTCTTAACCCAAACACCCCTTTAAGTTATCATAATCCATTTTTAAACTGATTTAAACTCAAATAAGCTAAGTTCCTTAAAAACAAATGGTAAGCAATGAATAATAAGCAATCTTAAACAAAATCCAACCACAGAATTAGGCAGTTTTAATGAAAAACATGAACAAGGACATATAAACTGAAAACTACAACTAGTAAGCAATCATGAGACACAATTAGCATAACTAAGCAAATCTAAACAGGAAATAAGCAATGAATAAGCAATAAGCAGTCTTTAAGCTAACTTGAAAATAAACTAAAAAGAGTAAAAATTGAATTGTACCTTATCCCTTGCTCAAAATAGGGATGCAATTTGCTTTTTCAAGCTTAATCTACAAGCTCAGCTTATACAATAAACTGTAAATACCCATAAGCTCTTCTCTTGTAAGCTTATCATCCAAGTTAGCTTTTTGAGGTGATTTTTGAGTAAAAACTTAGTGACACGAGTAAAAGAGCTAATTAGCTTATGAAAATGGTTTTAGAACACAAATTTAAGCTTAAATGCATAAGGTAAAAACAGAATTTAAAATGACAGAATTTTAAAACTTTTAAAACTGAAATTTCATGAAACTTAAAAACATTACAAAGCCTTAAAAGTAAAGTACGATTTAAGGTAAAAATAAGCTGTTAAAACTAAAAACTAGATACCTTTAAAGGCTTACAATGAGTCCTATTTATAGAGAAATATTAGGTCTTGAGGCTTTTGAAGTGTGCTACTTCTGTGAGGGTTTAAGGGGTGTGTTTCCTGTGTGAGTGAAGTCTCCAAGTCATCATAGCCATTAAAATTTGCTTGGTCTCCAAGGAGGATGATCTGGTCCCTTGATTTGGGTCTTCAAATTCTTGACGAATGGGAGTGGAGAGGATTGCCAACATGGATTTGTTGGTTTATGGTGTGGGGTTGAAGGTGATAGTGATAGGTTTGTTTGTTGGAGCAGGAGACGAGGTGGGAAAGAGACAGATGAATAGTAGGGCGGGAAATTTTGATTGGGATACAGGGTAACGGGGTTTGCTCTGAATTCAGTTATGTGTTTGCACCGTTAGTCCTTTTTGGACTGGCATTGTTAGTCTTTTTGGACTAACGGTGCAAAGGTTTAAGGACCTTTGGTGTAATGAGGGTTAAGGGTGTATGGTTAATGGTTGTTAAGTGGTTTGGGCTTTGGGATTGGGCCGGTTTATAAGGGTTTTAGATTAGGCTTTTTATAAAAGCTTAAAAGCTAAAGTCTTATAATTGATGATTAATGGGCTGACCCGGCCCATTAACTTGGGTGCGGGTTGGCCCATTTAACATTTCTTCGATATCGGCTTCGTCTTTGACTTTGACTTTTTCACGCTCTTTCTATTCCGTGCTCGGTTTTGTCTGTTTTGACTTGATTTTTGTCTTTTATTGAATATTCGATACCTGTACAGTATATAAAGCAAAACACACAAATACAACGTATTTTTGGTATGTTTTTGGTCATTTATGCCCGTTTTCCTAGGTAAATGGTATGTGTAATTAAGCACATACCAAAATCCCTCATACTAAACTATTGTCGTGTCCTCACGCGATGCCATAAGTAAACACTTTAGAAAACCAAGAATCTCAATCCCCCTCGACTAATTACCTCGAAAAGTAGCTAAGTGTTCATCAAAGGGAATTAAAGACTCATAAGTTTTGAAAAGCCCCGTTTTGACCATTTTTAAACATTTACACTTATTCCGACACATATTTTTGTATTTTTCTTTTTTCTCATTTTTTTATACTTTTCTTTTCGAGCAACTAACTAGAATGTTTGGACTTTAGTTATTCTTATAACTTTTAGGGTCATAGAACAAGAAGCACTTTAATCCTAAAATCCCAAAAAAATGATAAATTCATCGTCCCCGATTTTTCACTTGTCCCAAACCAAGCTTAAAAATTAAATCACCGTTAAATATAAGTTAAGATGCTAACACTACTCATACTTGTACCTTGTGAAACTTTTTGCTCCCGGCAATTATTATATCTTAGGTGAATGTGCTTATTTTGAATTTCAACCATAGATCAAATGTTTTGCAAAATTTCTATGCTTCACGTTCCACCCAAAAGTAATGAGTTTGAAGGCAAGATCATCCCATGTAGAGACTTTCGTCTCGGCACATCCCAACCTTGCGGCTAAGTGACCAGGCTTTTGAAACCCCACAGAGACTAGTATCGGGACTCACGGACCTTCAGTTTCAAAACCCTTGGATTTCCCGTTTATACATAAAATCACAACTTAAAACTAAATAGTCTTAGTTCAAAAGAATATTTATATTTAAGAAAAAAAGATTTTCCCTATATTTATTAAATCACATATATCACACTTAATATAATTACACATCCTTTAAACTAAGGAAATCCTCGCCCTTTTAGAAGGCTGCAACATCGGTTGTGAGCCAGCAAGATGCAGTAAACTTTTATTAGCCCACAGTTTTTATTATTATTATTACCTCATTTTTCATCATTTTTTTAACACTTTATATTACCATAATATAGAGAAAAATTCTTTTTAGAAAATTTAAGTATAAATTTGAACTAAAATTATTGATATCGACCATACTTTAAAAATCATTGATATAAGTTTAATTTTTGAGTTAGATAGAGAAAAGGTTTTTTTTTAAAAATTTAAGTATAAATTTGAACTAAAACTAAATAAATTAATGTTGTCGACTACATTAATAAAGCTTCAATATCAAAAATTGTTGATTTAAGTTTAATTTTCGAAAATAGCACGTATTATTAGTCCGGTAGGAGATTGGGGAACAAAAAGCCAAACTACACTTATGAGCTCTTAAGATTTCCAACTAATCCTTGTTTAGCATCTAACTCATAATTAACTCTATCATTTCTCGTTCTTCGCAAATTTAAAATCTTTAATAAAAAGATCCGCGAATGCTTAGTCTAAAAGTTAAGGGACAAGCTAGAGCTCAACACGCTCGATCGAGTCAAAATTTATTCTTATTCTACCCAGCAGGAAAGTCAACATTGTGATAAAACACTTATTTTATTTTTGAAAATTTTTAAATTTTTTCATTTTTTGGTATTTTGGTGGTAAAAATGGGATTACGTGAAAACAACGGCTGCAGGCACAATCAAATTGATAGATCCCCCCATACTAGAATTGAACATTATCCTCAATGTTTTAAGAAGGGTCTCTACGTAAATCTAAAGCTGTTTATTAAGTATGCATAAAGATAAATGTTAGTCGTTAAGATTGGATATTGGATTCCCATAATAAAGCTGAGGATTGAAGCTCGAAGGACAAAACCATGAGCACGAGAGGCTTCATAATCCGGGGTAATCCTGGACAAATATCACAAAACACAAAGCACACAAGAAAGGAATAGGCGAGCCTCCTCACAACACACTTATTCATTACTACTATATAATTATATAAGGATAAGCATGGGTTGCCACCCACGAAGCGCTTGTTTAAGGTCACTTAGCTTCACCCGTCCCCGAATTTAGTTGTCCATGGGGAAGGTTTAGAGATTCAGGACAACCATCGATGGTATGTCCCCTCTAAAATAGTGTTTAAGTCTATGACCATTCACCTTGAAGTTTGGCTCGTCGGTTTGAGATAACTCGACGGTGCCATAAGGAAATACTTTGGTAACGGTGAATGGTCCAGTCCAGCGGGTCTTAAGCTTACCCGAGAAAATCTTTAATCTAGAATTAAAGAGGAGGACTCGATCACCAACGTTGAAAACGTGATTTTTGATCTTGGAGTTATGGATCCTCTTTGTCTTCTCTTTGTAGATCAAAGAGTTCTCATAGGCTTGATCACGAAGTTCATTTAATTCATATATTTGAACCTTTTGGTGATCGTCTGCGGTAACAAGGTCATAATTGCAATGCTTTAAGGCCTAATAGGCCTTATGCTTGAGCTTGATGGGTAGATGACAAGCCTTTCCGTACACCAACTTGTAAGGAGTGCACCCGATGGGTGTCTTAAATGCGGTATGAAAGGCCCACAAGGCCTCATCCAACTTATCAGACCATGAAGCACGGTGTTCACCTACGGTCCTTTCCAGAATATGTTTCAAACCACGATTTGAAACCTCAACTTGCCTACTTATTTGTGGGTGATACGCGGTGGAGAGACGGTGAGTAACTCCGTATTTAAGCATGACCTTTGCAAACTGGTCATTGCAAAAATGGGTACCGCGATCACTAATGATAGCACGAGGGGTCCCAAATTGGGCGAAGAGAGATTTTAAAATTTTGCAAACAACTCGGCCATCATTGGTGGGGAGCGCTTTCGCTTCAACCCATTTTGAAAAATAATCGACGGCCACGAGTATATACTTGTTCCCTCATGAAGACGGGAACGGTCCCATAAAATCGATGCCCCATACGTCAAAGATCTCACAAACTTGGATTGCATTTTGTGGCATTTCATCCCTTTGTGAGATTTTTCCTTGACGTTGACAAGCGTCACACCGTGTGACCAAGTCATGGGCATCTCGGTAAATAGTCGGCCAATAAAATCCCGAATCAAAGACTTTTTTAGCAGTGTAGTTGGCACTGTGATGTCCCTCGGTGGGTCCATTATGGCAAGCCATGAGGATATCATGGGCTTCTTGGCCAAAAACACACCGCCGAATCACTTGATCCGCACAAATCTTGAACAAATAGGGGTCGTCCCAAAAATAATGCTTAACGTCTTTGAAAAATTTCTTCTTTTGTTGGGACGACATCCCTTTCACAACAAAATTCCCCGCATGGTAATTTGCAAAGTCGGCAAACCATGGGGTACTATCATCACCACGAAAAGTCACCATACCAAGTGTCTCGAGAGGAAATGTTTCCGTAATTTCCTTTTTCTCGAGCTCACTTTGGTAGGGGTTCTCTAACCTAGACAAGTGGTCGGCCGCTAGATTCTCCGCTCCTTTTTTATCACGGATAAAGACATCAAATTCTTGGAGTAGGAGAATCCAACGAAGCAATCTCGGTTTAGCATCTTGTTTAGCGAGAAGATACTTAAGAGCCGAGTGGTCCGTATACACTATTGTTTTCGACAAGACAAGATATGGCCGGAATTTCTCGAAAGCATACACTACGGCTAAAAGCTCTTTTTCCGTAGTAGTATAATGAGCTTGAGCGTCGGTCATAGTCTTGCTTGCATAGTGCATCAGTTGAAAATGTTTGGTCTTACGTTTCCCCAAGACTGCACCTACCGTAAAGTCACTAGCATCACACATAATTTCAAACGGTAGGTCCCAATCGGGGGCAACTAAAATTGGTGCTTCGGTCAATTTCTTCTTAAGGGCATTAAATGCCTCTACACATTCCTTGGAAAAGAAAAATGGGGTTTCTTCCTCTAGAAGGTGGGTCATTGGTCGGGAGATTTTTGAGAAGTCTTGAATAAACCTACGATAAAATCCGGCATGTCCTAAAAAACTTCTAACTCCTTTGACGGTTATGGGATAAGGTAATTTTGCTATTACATCAACTTTGGCTCTATCGACCTCAATCCCGGACTTAGAAATTTTATGGCTGAGGACGATGCCCTCTTTGACCATAAAATGGCACTTCTCTTAATTTAGAACAAGATTGGTGCCTTCGCACCTTTTGAGCATTTTGTCTAAATGGGAGAGGCATGAAGAGAAAGAATCCCCAAAGACAGAGAAATCATCCATGAAGACCTCCATTGTTTCCTCGATCATGTCGTGGAAAATGGCCATCATGCACCTTTGGAACGTGCCCGAAGCATTACATAAGCCAAAAGGCATGCGTCGGTAGGCAAAAGTTCCATAAGGGCAAGTGAAGGTGGTCTTCTCTTGGTCCTTTGGGTCAATTGGTATTTGAAAGTAACCCGAGAAACCATCTAGAAAACAATAGTATTCGTTTCCCGCGAGTCTCTCAAGCATTTGGTCCATAAACGGTAATGGGAAATGATCTTTACGGGTGGCATCATTTAACTTTTGGTAGTCAATGCATACACGTCATCCCGTAATTAATCGAGTAGGTATCAATTCATTATCATCATTTTCAATCACGGTTATACCACCTTTCTTGGGCACACAATGGACAGGGCTAACCCACGGGATATCGAAGATGGGATAAATTAATCCGGCTTTAAGAAGTTTGATAACCTCGTGAATTTTTGGGTTAACCCGTCTTTGATGTTGCACTGTTGGTTTAACATTATCTTCCATCAAAATCTTATGAGTACAAAACTTAGGATCTATTCCCTTAATATCCAAAATCTTCCAAGATATGGCACGCTTATGTGATCTAAGAACCTTAAGAAGAGCGGTCTTGTCCTCATCTTTTAAGTCTTTAGCGATTATGACGGGTAATTTATCGGTACCCTCCAAAAATGTGTACTCAAGATGAGGCGGTAAGTCTTTGAGCTCAAGCTCGGGGAGTTCATCACTAGAAGGTTCAACGGTCTTAAGTTCCTTAAATTTTTGTTCTTCCAGAGGGAGGGTGGAAGATGGGTCAGAATTAAGCAATCTTTCAAGGGTGAGAAGGTCTTCTTTTGGATCGAAGTCGGCATCATCAATTCCCGGTGGAATTGATTCGCTAGTAAGACAAGCTTCGATTTCTTCCAAAATGAAGTCACCTCCCTCAAAAGGAGTGAGAGAGGTGGGAGAAGTAGAAAGGATTGGTTCCAAAGTTGGGGTGGGATTGCCACTCTTGGAAATGTTCAAAAATCCAAGTACTTCTTGAGCAAACTCCTCACAAGATACGTTGATAACATCGACTCGGTTAACCGATTCAATAGTATTGTAAGAGAATGTCTTAGTATCACAAACTTTGAATGTTACGGATTGGTCATCATGTCGAAGGGTCATTTGTTCACCGTGAACATCAATCAAAGCTCGTGCCGTCCTCAAGAAAGGTCTCCCGAGAATCAAAGGAACCCGAGGATCGGCAATATAATCAACGACAACGAAGTCGGCCGGAAAGAAAAATGTTCCAACTTTCACGAAAACATCCTCGGCAATGCCGGTTGGAGTAGAAATCGTTCGGTCGGCAAGTTCAAGTATCATTCGGGTCTTGGTCAAATCCGGGAGATTTAGCTTTTCCCATACGGAAAGAGGCATTAGGTTGATGCTTGCACCGAGATCGGCCAAGGCTAAGCATTCATCCATCTCCGAAAAATCACACGGTATAAGAAATCTACCGGGGTCTCCAAGTTTTTCGGGAAACTTTTTGAGGATAACCGCCGAGCAATTTTCATTCACCGGCGTCTTGATTAAGTCAATTATCTTATCTTTGTTATTGAGAAGCTTTCTAAACATTGGTGAAAATTTTGGCATGTGTAGGAGAGCATCCGCGAAGCTTAGCTCGAAGTGGAGATTCCGAAAAATCTCCATAAATTTCAAAGCTAAAAGATCGTCTTTTTCACGGAGCTTCTCCTTGTTAATCCTTGAAGGATAATGTATGGTCGGTTTAGTCTTTGGAGCAACAACAGGCTCATCATTTTGGGTTTGGACCTCCGGAGGTTGGATGTTTTCGGTGCTTGGTTGCATCGTATCCTTTGTCACCTCGGGTTCGTGTTTCACCACCTTAGGAAGAGAAGAAGGCGGAGGTGGAACTTGAGGCCCATCATAAGAAACTCCACTTCGGGTGGTGATAGCTTTCATATCACCTCTCGGGTTAGCAACGGTGTTGCTAGGAAGAGAACCCGAGCCTGAAGTAGAGGCGGTATTGGTATTCATGAATTTGGTAAGCATGTCCGTTAAATTGGTCATTTGGTTTTGCATGTTTTGTTGAAAGTCATCCTTTGACACACCTTGTGTTTGAGGAGTCGGAACTTGGTAAGCCGGAGCTTAGTAAGCCGGGGGTTGATAAATTAGACCTTAGTTGTAATTATTTTCTCGGTTTTGATTGTAACGGTTTTGATTATTTCTTTGATAGTTTTGATTGTTTTGAACGGGAGGAAAACCGGGAGGTCGAATTTGATTTGCAACCATCATAGGACGGTAACCGGTATTTCCTTGGTTGTAGTTAACCGCGGCGGCTTGTGAAACGTATTCTTGAATATTGTCATGATAAACGTTGCCATCGGTGGCGGGATAATTACGGTAAGAATGAGCACCACCGCAAGTTACACAACTTTCCTCGACCGCTTTTACGGTATCGGGAGCTTGGGATTGGTTTTTCTTATCGAGAAGCAAGGCTTTCACCATATCTTTAAGTTCGGCAACATCGGGTGAAACACCAAGGGTAGAAGAGCTCGTACTCACTTTGGAAACAATCGCTTTGATTCGTGAATAACGAACTTTCGATTTGCTCTCGATGATGGCTAAGTAATCTCGAGGCATTTTGTCCAAAAAATTACCACCCGCGGCGGAATTCAACGAATCTTGATCATTAGAGTTCAAAGCATTATAGAAAGTATCGAGTTGATGTAATTCCGAGAAACCATGATGTGGGCATGCACGAAGGAGATCCTTGAATTGGTCCCATGCCTCACTAAAAGATTCATCAAAACGTTGT
>BQNB010063831.1:18779-31446 GCA_026074375.1 Tanacetum coccineum | reverse complement strand
ATATCTATTATACTATTACATAAATAACTTATGTTATTTACAAACTAGGTTGTTATTAGAACGATGTCTTCTCCCAACCGCTCTACTTCCGATATTGAGGATGCTTTTTCCTCTATGAATATTCTTAACTATACTTCGGTCTCATCAGATTCTTTCCCAGCTTCATTGGGAAGCAATTCTTTTAACTCTTCGGAAAACTCTAAAGATAATATGATTCCACCAGTATTCTCATCTTTTTCCTTGTTTGAATGACGTACAAGCATTATATGCTAAGGAATCACCTATTTCATCACCAGATCCTATCACTTCACCAGCTATTTTAACTCCATCTCCGGTATTACCACCATCACTACTATTTGATCCCCGATATTTCTTTGTTCCTGAAGAACTACTACCACTTAAGAAGCAAATCCATTCCCCATCTTCTTTCTCAACTACGTTATCTAATTCATCTCGGAATCAAACTTGTAATTTAGTATCACCATCTTCCTCAGTTTATACACCTACCCCTCCTCAAATATTTGAAATAGGAAAATGTTCAATTAAGATGTATCTGAAGCATCATGAGCAACAAATCGAAGATATTTTGAATTACTTAGAAGAACTCTCTTTTCACCGCATTGAGAAAATGGAATAATGACGTATTAATGGTAACGAACTAAAGACTGAACTCAAGGAAATCCGTACTTAGATTATCAAACTTCAAAAGAAGCGGTTAGGGCAAAACGATAAGATTACCTTTGCTCACTATAGAATTTCCGACCTTGAACAAATAACACCATCAACAGCAACAACTATGCGAATAATAGCTACAACTGTGATTATCCTAATAATCTCGACAACCGCAACCATGATCACCACCCACAGCAGAATGGAAGACAAGAAACCCTTAGGACTTATGCTGTCAGCCCAACAAAGTATACAAGGCCTCCTAAAAAGTACCTTGGAATTCCTCCTTTGTGTACCAGATGCACCCTGCATCACATAGGACCTTGCACTATTAAGTGTCAGAATTGTAACAAGATATGTCATCTGACTAGGAATTGTAAGAACTAAGGAATAATTTTCTTTCAAAGCTATAATCCGTTTATACGAATAAATTCCTTCTCTTCATTGTCTCTAAATTTCTTTCAGATTATGATTTGTTCAATCATCTCATCATTTTCTCATTTCTCCTTATGATATTGGGGCAATGTTCTAATATCATATTCTGTGTTAAGTAATACTTGAATAAAATGGTTTATAGTCCTCTTATTGAAATAAATTAGGATGCTTCTTCATTTGAATAAGGAAATTATAAACCACCATTTATAAATTCTCAGTTACTAAGATTTGGACGCTTCTCTTTATAAGTGACAAATTATAAATAAGTAGGCTTAAGTATATGTCATACGTACAAATAACATTCTTTCAATCTGTGATCCTTTTGTACGAACAAATCCCTTACTCCATATTATCTTCATATGAATCTCTGAACTTTTACACTCCATCATTAAACTAAATCTCAGGACGAGATTTCTTTAAGGGGTGGAGACTATAACAAACCATAAATTTCACCAATGTAATATCTCTCTGTTATATAATATATCACTTTTTCACAGGAAATTTTTACGCTTTATTACATTACTTGCATTACCAATATCTCGATATGCAATGTAACTTGCATAACTAAAGTAGATGAGCTCACGCAACCTACCTATGCCATCTATATCTATTTATATGTCAAGAAAATATCATAATGTATCACGTCAATATCTTAATATCATTATTACAAAGTACATTACTCATATAATGTACCATTTGCAACGTTATTTCAAAATAGGCTTTAAACCGTTATCGTATACATCTAAACCCTAATTCCATGAAAGGTTAATGTACAAGCTACTAAAGTATATATAAAAGTCATATAACATCTCATCTGAATATACTTTCCCTCCAAAATAAGGTAAAAGTCTCTTAAAGTACAATGTATAAGTCATTAATGCACGATATCTAAATAGCCATTTTACCTCCGTTTTCCTAAGGAATCTTGTATAATACATCAAATACAAGTTACAAGAAAGTCATATACTTCATTTACAATCCCATATTAGACTCATTACATAAGATTTTCATAAATGAACTTAGAAACCCAACCCGACAAAATACTAAACCATGACCCTTTTCTCGATTTTTATCCTATTAAACTTCAACTCAACACTCAAACAAGTTGTAATAACATAAATAACTCATTAAAAAATCACATTACATTGTCATTCAACCAATTAGAACACAACAGTACAAGAATTTAAATCCAGAAAGCCCTATTCGATCACTAATTTAAACTTGTGACACGTTTTACTCATTTTTGCCCATTTTAAACCGAATCAAAACCAAATACTGGTATTTAAACCCTTATACAGGTCTTGTGATCCATTAATCTATAATCTATATCATCAATGTACCTCGAAATCCAAGCTCAAAACTCATTTCGAGCCCTAAGTTTACCCGCGACCATCTTTTCTTTACAAAATAACCATTTTAAGCTATTTCTTTTGCAAACAACACTCATTACTCCACCTCCTTACTTCTCATAGCGCTTACAATTAGGTCTAACACTTCCCAATCTTGAGCTAAAATGGCCACATCATTTCCCTTGGTCCCTAAGTCTTGCCGAATTCAAAAACACCACAAACCAACTTCCACCTTGCAATCCTACCACCTTCTAACTTCAAGACCCATCATGTAGCTATCTACACATCTCCCTCAACTCTCACACATGTCCTAACCTGGTATCTAAGCACCCTTAGTCACCAAGTTCCAAAATAGGTATAAATAGTGGTGTTATGCCTTCATTTTAACTCATCCCCCACTTCCTCCTCTATAACCCATTATAGCAGCAATAATTTGCTCTAAGAAGATCCTAAGAGGTCCTAAGAAGTCCATGATCAGAAGTTAAGCAAAAGAACCAAGAAAAGAAAGCCCCAGATCCATTATTCTAGGTAAACGAAGCTAAAAGGCCCAGATTCGACCCATTTCCAGCGCTATAAGTCAAACCCAGAGTTCCTGGATTTCCAATTCTGCTCCTACACCTTGTAATTGTTCATATGGATCCTAAATAAACATCTTTTCAAATTTAAGAACTCAATTCATGCTCATCTTTCCATTTTAATCCAAAACCGTACACCCGAACCCTAATTCATGTTTTTTTGAATCTATGAGCCATAATATGATAAAAATGTTATTATAACAATCTATCCTAACAGTATCAAAATGTTATTATAACCACTTTATCCAAGTCTTGAAGAATTTGAAATTAAAAAACCTACGTGTTGTTTCATTATCAAACCCTAATTTGACCCTTTTGATTTCTAAGCTTAACGAATGATATTTTAACTTTTTGTTAAGTTAGAATCTTACATATTTTAGCTTATATTCATAAGCTATAACCTGCAAATATCAATTAGAAACTTTAAATTAGCTTGCATGCATTTTGACTTGTTTTTGGGCAAAAGATTCCATGCAAGGGGTATATAACACACTTTCTGAAACTTATAACTAAAAAGACTAACAATGTCATAGTTTTCTAAAGTTATAACTAGGCGAGGTCTATTATAGTCCACTTTACAATGTACAAGGTTTATACTTTTGTAATCTTTTTATAAACTTGAAGGACCAGAACTCAAAAAGTGCAAACCCCAAGGGTATATTTTGCCAATTTTCTACTTAAAGTCTAAAATGTAAACATTTTGAAAAACTATAAAAACATGTTCAAAACATTACAAACATAACATTAATTAACGCTTAGTCCGTGCTAATCATTTCCAGATATTTAAAAATCCTGTCCCGAATCTATATCGTATCACAATACTAGGGAGCTTCATATTAAGGGGTTTCATCTTGGTATTATGTTCTGACTGATTTGTTGGGTTTACGATTTAAAGTGTTCTAGCTCCTCAAACGTTTACTGAATGACCTCTGAATTATGATGGCCCGAACGGTGATACAATACTCCATAATAATTCAATCAAAGATATACATTATACTTTATAAAGTTTTGAAACATAACAATCAAACTAAGACTTGACATATTACCCCAGGTTGCGTGTGACGAAGCCGTTACTTTCATTTCATATACCTTTGCTATCAATCAGATTTCCCTATACTGTTAAGGTGATTTCCATAGCCCCTCTTTTTACCGTTTTATAAATATTTTGGGGGAGATACATGCTAGTTAAATTTTTTTATATATATGATATAGTTCCATTGCTACAAAACTTGTTTTATACAAATTAAAATTATATGTGATCTAGTATGTATGCGGGTAATAACACCTAGTATTGATGCGGGCAATAACACCTAGTATTGATGCGGGCAATAATGCCTAGTATGTATGTGGGTAATAACACCTAGTATTGATGCGGGCAATAACGCCTAGTATGTATGCGGGTAATGGCTCCTAGTATTGATGCGGGTAATGACTCCTAGTATTAATGCGGGCAATAACGCCTAATATTGATGTGGATTATGTATGCGGGTAATGGCACCTAGTATTAATGCGGATAATGACACCTAGTATATATATAATGATTCTCAATATGTCTTCTCGGTATATGATTTAATAAATGACTTTTATTCAACTATTAAAAACCTATGGATTTCACTTAACCATTGTGTTGATCTCTTTTAGCATGTTTATCTCAGGAAATTAAGCAACTTATGGCACGCGAGTTGCGAGGACTTGATGATGGCCATAAAGTTATATTCAAATTTTATGTGAATAGGGGTTTTTTGGGACCTGTTGCCTTTGTAAAACTCTGATTTTAAATGAATGATAATGTATCTTCTAAAAACGTCTCTTTTAAGTCGTTTTCTATGATTGTTTATGTGATTCATGAAGTAATACCCCAGATTAGCTTCCGCTGCTATATTACCAAAATGGGGGTGTTACAGATTGGTATCAGAGCCTCGGTTATAGAGAACAAGGGTAAAACCTAAACTATAACTACTTTTCTTTTGCCATCAATGTCCTTCGTGCCACTACATTCCCTGAATTGTGAAGATGCCACTACTTTCCTGAATAGTACGTTAGAATACGTAACTATCATACTACTATATAAATAACTTATGTTATTTACGACGGGTTGTTAACAGAATGATGTCCTCCTCTAATCATCCTACATCCAATGTTGAGGAAGCCTTATCTTCTATGAATAATACTTCAGTTTCATCAGGAAGTACTTCTTCTAACTCTTCTAGGGATAGCATAATCCCATCAGTATTTCCAACCTTCTATAAAGACGTACAAGCATTTTATGCTAAGGAATCTCCTATTCCTTCACCAGCTCCTATTACTCCATCGGTTATTTTAACTCCAACTCCAGTATTATTTGATCCCTGAAATTTCTTTGTTCCTGAGGAACTACTTCCACCTAAGAAGCAAACTTGTCTTCCATCACCCTCCTCTACTAAATTATCCAAACCATTTTGGAATCAAGTTTGTAATTTAACATCACCATCCTCCTCAGTTTATACTCCTACCCCACCTCAGATATATGATCTAGGAAAAGTTTCCATCAAGGAACACGTGAAGCATCATGAAAAACAAGTCGAAGATATTTTATATTACTTGGAAGAACTTTCTTATCACCGCGTTGAGAAAGTGAAAGAAAGATTCGTTAATGATCGGATAATCATATCGGGAGAAATTGACGAACTTAAGACTAAACTTGCGGAAGTTCGCTCTCAGCTTTCTAGACTACAAAAGAAACAACTAGGGCAAAGAGACCTGATTTCCTTTACACACTTCATGATTACTGATCTCGAACATGTTATCGAAGAAATCCGAGCTCGTCAACAAATAGATCAGGAAGATCTTCAGGATGCTATCTACAAACTCACCATCAACAAAGAAGGACCGTCAGATAACTAGAATAGAACCTAGTTAGTTATAGTTTTAGTAAAACCTAGCCACGTGATGTATGAATAATGACACTTGTCAAATTTTACTATGTAAATTATATAGACAAGTTATTTATACAGTGGTAATTCCGTTATATCTCGTTGTCCTATAATACCAATTGTCTATATCCTATACTCATATCTTTATCCGAGACCACTATGATTCTCTTACCATTTGACTTTCTCAAATCTTTGTACTTAGAAACATTAAGCCTCCTATAGGATTACTCGTCCTATTATCTCCATATTTATCTCTGAAAGTCTTAATTTCCAAAATTTCCCATTATATCCTACGATGTAATAAGTCGTTATACCTTAACTTGTGATATCACCATATCATTTTGCAGAGTCTTATTTCATGCTACCTTATGTTAATAGATGCCTCCTAAGAAAACATCAACATCTAAAACACCAACAATGACTCAGGCTGCCATCCGGCAACTGATTACTGATAGTGTTACTGCTGCTTTGGAAGCACAAGCTGCTAACAAGACAAATACTGATAAATATAATGGGAACACTGGACCAACTCCTGTAGCAAAGAGATGAAACTACAAAGAGTTCATAAGCTGTCAACCTTTCTACTTCAATGGTACGGAAGGAGCAATTGACCTCATTCGCTGGTTTGAACGGACTGAATCAGTGTTTTCTCGTAGCAACCGTGCCGAGGAAAACAAAGTGGCATTTGCTACTGGTACACTGACCGATGATGCCTTATCCTGGTGGAATGCATACGCTCAATCTATCGGAATAGAACAAGCAAATAGGATCACCTGGACCGAATTGAAAAAGCTCTTGACTAATAAGTATTGTCCTCGAACTGAGATCAAGAAGATGGAAGATGAATTTTACGGTCTGACTATAAAGGGAAGTGATCTCAAAACTTACATTAGACGATTCCAGGAATTAACCGTTTTATGCCCAAACATGGTACCAAATACCGAGAAACTTATGGAAGCATTCATCGGGGGACTACCCCAAAGCATTGAAGGAAACGTTACTGCTTCAAAACCACAAAATCTAGAGGAAGCCATCAACATAGCTCAAAGGCTAATGGATCAGATACTCAAGCATAATTCGGTACAAGAAGCCAATGATCGTAAACGAAAGTTTGAAGATAGAAGAAACACCATCAACAAAAACAACTATGTGAATAATAACTACAACGGTGATTATCCTAATAATCTCGACAACAGCAACCACTCTAACAATCACAGTGACAACCGTAACCATGATCACCACCCACAACAGAATGGGAGACAAGAAACCTTTAGGACTTATGATGTCAGCCCAACTAAGTATACAAGGCCTCACATAGGACCTTGCACTATTAAGTGTCAGAATTGTAACAGGATAGGTCATTTGACTAGGAATTGTAAGAACTAAGGAATAGTTTTCTTTCAAATCTATAATCCATTTATACGAATAAATTCCTTCTCTTCATTATCTCTAAATTTCTTTCAGATTGTGATTTGTTCAATCATCTCATTTTCCATCCCAATCATCATTCTATCATACGTATAATTCACCGCCTTTTTGGCTAATTAGAATACAACAGCAGGAAATGTTCATCTCTGAAAATCTTAAATTCCAAAATTTTTCGTTATATCCTGCAACGTAATAACAAGGAAACATACAAGAATCTATACAATGTCAAATGATTTCAATACCACTAGGTATGAAAATTTTGACAAAGACACACTTTGTTTTGGAATTATTAGGGGGCATTCTATTGCCGTGTAGACTTTTAAAAGTTAATGGATAACGAGTCTCTTACAAAACAGGTGGTGTCGCGGCGGATTTGGATGAAGGTGGAGGCCTTATAACGCACCGGTCCATAAATCGATGTATTCATCCCACCCTAGGTTTCTGACAATATATATCAGGATCTGGGAGAAATTCTATTAGCTGTCATCAAAAGGTGTGGTCTTGGAAATAAGTAGATGTGGGAAAGGAGGCAATTATAATTATGGTGTGCAACATAATTATAAATGCATCACACACATGGACTTATGACTTTGACTAGCCTAACATACAGATCAAATTCATGCCCAGTACCAACATCTATTCCCAAACGATACCACTACAACTTTTAGCTAAATCTCGGGATGAGATTTTCTTTAAGGAGGAGGGACTGTAACAACCTGTAAATTTCAACAATATAATTATCTCATCCATTTAGTATTAAACCACTTTTTACCGGTATTTTTTTGTTAAACCTCATAAGGCCAACGTAAACGTGCATTATATTCTTTATCATGCAACGTAATCTTGCTCACTATTGATCATTAAATGCAACGCAACTTGATTACTATTATCATATATGCTAAGTAGTAACTTGCAATCTAAAGTAATCGAGCACACGCAACTACATGAATCTTTGAATATGTAAGCAACATTCATAACATGTCAATGTCAATGACCTGTTTTTAATTTTAAACATATATGTCTATCTTATTAACATCATTTTTAAACGATAATACCAACCAAGCCTAACGTTATGTTTTATGCTTAAACCTAATTTTGGGCAAAGTAAAAACATCTAAAGAGAATGCACAAGCTACTAAAGCTCAAATACAAGTAATATAACATCTCATATGAATATACTTTCCTTTTAAAGTAAGGTACAAGTCTTTAATGCATAATGTACAAGTCATTAATGCACGATGTCCAAAATAGCTGTTTTACCTCCGTTTTCCTAAGTAAACTTGTACAATCTATCAAGTACAAGTTACAAGCAAGTCATATGCTTCTTTTACATCCCATATGCATTCTCATTTCATGAATTTACAAGAAACCAAGGTTATAAACCTTAACCCGAGCTACATAGTAACGTGAAACGTTTAATTGAATTTTCATCCGTTTTAAACCATCAACCAACACTCAAATAATTGTAATAATTATTTTTAAAAACATACCAATCATTTTTAAATCATTATTTCATCATTTCATTGCAAGTATACATGAATTTAAATCCAAGAAACCCTAACATGCCCTAATAAGAACTATCAACCCGTTTACTCGTTTTCATTCATTTAAAACCCAAACCACTTATCAATTCTTATTACTAACTCCTAATACTATCCTTGTGATCATCAATCCATGCTTATATCATCAATACACTCGAATTAGAAACTCAAAACCCTATACTGCCTAATTTGACAAGGACATAGTATTATCATTGTTTTGCCATTTTTTAACCATAAACCACCTATGAATACTCATTATTAATCTTTAATACAAGCCTTAAGAACATATATCTATCATTACATTGTCAATATACTTAAAAACCAAGGTTAGAAATTCAATTCAAGCCCTAATAAGCTTAAACGAACCTGCGGCCACAAACCTTGCAAAATGACCCATTTTAAACTCTCATTTGCACACAAGCTCCTCAATGAAAAGCACCTCACTCCCCTAAGCAGCTTACAAGTTTCTCTAAGCTCACCATATGGCTAGAATTCAAACCACATGCTTTTTTTGTCTCAGACAGCTTGCAGCACACAACGTCTTCCACCTTGCAGTTTAGCTCCAAGTAGCTCACATCTCACATGTTAGCCTTCCAATCGTCCTAGTGAATACTTATCACTCCCATGTGTCCATAACTTAGCCACTAAGTCCCCTTGGCCTCCAAGGGTTGCTAACACTATAAATAGATGCACCACCCCTCATTCTTATTCATCCCACACTTCTTCTTTCTATAACCCATTTGAGCAACAATTATCTGCTCAAGAAGATCCTAAGAAGACCCAAGAGAAGTAATCAAGTGAAGGATTGAATCCTTGAAGCCCCGAGACCTCATTTCTAGGCGTACGAAGCAAAACGACCCCATTTCGACCCATTCTTGATCAATAAGCTCAAACCCAGGTTCTAAAGGTTCTACTTCTGCTCCTACACTCTTATAATGTTCATATGATCATAATATAACTCTTGTTAAAGTTTTAAAGCTCAAACCATGCTCGTTTTCCATTTTGATCCAAAACCGTACACCCGAAACCCTAATTTTATGTTTTTCTTAAAAATAAATGTTATAATGGTTAAATATTGTTATAATCTATCCTAACATGCTTAAATAATGTTAATATAACAACTTTATCAAGTCTTGAAGGAATTTGAAATTAAAACCTGCACGTTTTCGTTTTTAAACCCTAATATGACCCGTTTTGCTTTCTAGCTTAACGAGTCGTTAAACTAAACTTTTGGAATGTTAAAATAAGCTTGCATGGCAATACGGACTTGTTTTGCAAAAGTATTCCATGCAAGGGGTATATATCATAACTTTCTGAAACTTATAACTAAAAGGACTATTTTTCCCATATTTCTAAAGTTATAACTATAGGGGTCTATTATGTCACTTTCCAAAGTACAAGGTTTACTTTGTACATCTTTTAAACTAGAAGGACCAAACTCGTAAAAGTGCAAACTCCAAGGGTATATTTTGCCATTTTTTATTCTTAAGGGTCTAAAATGTAACATTTTGAAAAAGTATAGAAATGTGTCCAAAACCTTATTAGACATAACTTTAATTAAACGTTGACGTTGCTTTATCGTTCTCCCTGTTATACAATCAAAATGATTAAAACCAATTATATGTTATCATAATATAGGTTAATTTTTAAGATCATAGTTAAGAGACCAAGTGAGAGATGCTTATTTGAGAAAGAGTGAGATTTGGCAAGCTTGAGTAGAGAGCTGAGCTCCTTCAGCTTGTGTAGCTTAGTAAGAAAGCTAGATTGAGCTAGAAGACAAGAGAGACTCTAGAATCATGTTAAGGGGTTTTTCATTTGGTATTAACGTTCTGACAGAGTTGTTGGGTTTACAATTTAAAGTGCCCTAGCTCCTCAAATGTTTACTGAATGACTTTGAATTATGATGGCCCGAACGGCGATACAATATTCCATAACTCTCCAATCAAATCAAATCAAACTAAAACTCTTAAGAACCAAAGTTCTCGAGTACAATCTTCTAAGACTTGACATATGACATATTATCCAAAGTTGCGTGTTGCACGAAGCGTTCTTTCTTTCTTATTTCTTTACATCAATCAGATTTCCTGTACTATACTGTTAAGGTGATTTCCATAGCCCCTCTTTTTACCGTTTTATAAATATTTTGGGGGAGATACATGCTACTTAACTTGTTATATATATATATATATATATATATATATATATATATATATATATATATATATATATTACTTTGATATAGTTCCAGTAGCTACCAAAACATGTTTTTATATGAATTAAAACTATATGTGATGGATTATGTATGCGGGTAATGGCACCTAGTATTGATGCGGGCAATAACGCCTAGTATGTATGCGGGCAATAACGCCTAGTATTGATGTGGATTATGTATGCGGGCAGTAACGCCTAGTATTGATGTGGATTATGTATACGGGCAATAACGCCTAGTATTGATGTGGATTATGTATGCGGGTAATGGCTCCTAGTATTAATGCCGGCAATAACGCCTAGTATATATGCGGGTAATGACACCTAGTATATATATAATGATTCTCAGTATGTCTTCTCGATATTTGATTTTATAAATGACTTTTATTCAACTATTAAAAAAACCTATGGATTTCACTCAACCATTGTGTTGATCTCTTTTAGCATGTTTATCTCAGGTAATTGAGCAACTTATGGCACGGAGTGGCACGGACTTGAAGATGGCTAAAAACCTGTTATCATTCACATTTTATGTTTCTAGATTTTGGGACCTGCCTTTGTAAAACTCTGATTTTAAATGAATGATAACGTATCTTTCTAAAACGTCTCTTTTGAGTCGTTTTCTATGATTGTGTCTGTGATTCATGAAGTAATACCCCAGATTAGCTTCCGCTGCTATATTACCAAAATGGGGGTGTTACAGATGGTATGGCAGGTGTTGATGTGGGTGGTGCAGAAGATGTTGTTTCAGATGATGGTGTTGATGTGGTTGGTGGAGAAGAGGCTAATCTTGATGAGGAGGTTAGAGTAAGAAAGGTACTTGATAAAGGTAAAAGAATAATGATTGAAGAAGACAACCTAAAGCGTAAAAGAAAATCTCGACCAAGGGGTAACGGGATAGTAATTGAAGAGAATGATAACCCATCACTGATGGATGAGAGGTTGATGAGAGTCTGAGGACATGTAGTTGCCGTATATGGTAATTATCTGGAATACCATGTCCACATGCTGTAGCAGTCATCTTCAAGCTTAATAGGTGGGCAGAGGATTATCTTCCAGACTACTTTAGGAAAGAGATGTACATTCAAGCTTACAATCAATACTTGACTCCAGTCGACGGCATGTCCTTTTGGCCAGAATGTGGTGAGTCTTCTATTATATTGCCACCCAAACCAAAAACTATGCCCGGTAGGCCCAGAAAGAAAAGAATTAGAGCAAGACATGAAACAAATAGCTCCTATAGGGTTTCTAGGACTGGTACTGAAATGACATGTCAAAATTGTGGTGAAAAGGGTCATAATAAAGCAGGCTGTAAAAAAGAAAAAGTCGTTAAGCCCCCAAAACCACCAACAAAGAAATGTAGGCCAAAGAAAACTAGTGTTGAGGAACCTCATATTGTGGATGTTTCAGACATACCAGCTTTTGTGAATGTAGCTGACGTAGAAGGGTCTAACGTGTTAGCGGATTAGTCTTCATGGCCCAAAGGCATATTTATCTTTGTATTAGTGAATAAATAGGACCAAGCCCGTTTGTGGGTTTAGGGTATTAGG
>BQNB010063831.1:0-17892 GCA_026074375.1 Tanacetum coccineum | reverse complement strand
GAAGTTTGTGGAAAATTATTATCAAAGTTTTAATCGAAGCACGGGTTTTGATTGTAAACAAACGGAACTTGAGGCGAACAATCGTAATCATAATGAGCATCGTTTCCACATAACTCACAAATATTTGTCTCGTACTAGGGTCGGAAAATTTTTGAGATTCATTAAAAAAGTTTGGATTTGGATTATAATCGAACGAATTTCCATCTCTTAAAGCGCAAAATGAACAAAATCCTCCTCTTAACGGGCCTTCACACCTACAACAAGTGACCGGCTTTCCATCACAATAAGTGCAATTTAAACAAGTTCCAAGTAGAAGATTAACACCACACTGCAAACATGTACATAGATAACAATAAAATCCATCACATGGTTGTCCACACCCCGTACACTCACGTTGGTTAAATGACGTCATAAGAAAGAATTAAACAATATAGAGGATAAGAAGAAAGAATTAAACGGATAAGAGGTAACGGAGAATATTTTTGGGCTTTTGAAAATAATTCATAAGAAAAGGAATTAAAATAAATTTTTTTTTTGGTAACTGAAAATTAAACGTGCACGGTAGCTCTCTAAAAATACGTACAAGAAAGCGGCGGAGTTGGTAAGCGCGAGGCGCTATTTAGAATAACCCTTCTCCTTTTGGATGATGTGGATCAAACCCGCCTTAAACTTTCCTTATAGCACGTAATCTAAAGGTGAGCCGTAACAACGATTAACAAATGATTATTTTTATATTAAAATAGAAGTGTAAAATATTCACAAACAGAAAATAACTTCACGAGGAAGGTTCTTCAAAAACACTAATCTTCAAACGAAACACGATAATCGTAACACACTTCCCCGGCAGCGGCGCCAAAAATTTGATACGCTCCGAATACGCTATACGTAGATATATATAGTATATAAGGATTATATCAAATAATAGTATAGTAAGTATTTTCCGTCGGGTTCGAGAAACAAACTTTTAACCAAAGTAGTCTCAAAAACCTCCCGGGTCGTTTTCCCTCGACGAAGCGTGAATTGAAAATCGGTTAAGTCCGTGATCGCGTGTTTTGAATAGTTTCAAAGATTTTTGAATTGGGTTTTCTAAATCCTACTAAATATAAATGAAAAGTAGATAAATGCATGAAAACAAGTAAACAAGAAATGAAAATTAAACACGTAAGCATAAAATGTAAACGGGAATTAAAAACGCGACATTTAAAACCTAAATTATCTAAATTTAAACTTAAAATGATTTTCTAAACTATTTCTAATCCTATTTTGACTATTTAAAAAGAGATGCTAAAGAAATCCTAAAACGAGAACACTTAAAGTTGAAAAATGAAGAAAACGAGAACGGGAACGTAATCCCGTTCTTTAAAAAGTGAAATTTCAAAATATTAACCTTACGAAAGCAAATCTATTTTTCCTAGGTCCTAAATGATAAAAAAAAATCTAAAAGAGAATTTTATTTTTTTGATTTTTATTTTATTTATTATGAATTAAAAACAGTTTTAATCTAAATTAAATGTAAAAAATAGTAAACTAATTAATAAAAAGCTGGAAAAATTATGAAAAGTACTTTGGACAATTTTCTATCTAAGAAAAATAAAATGGGATCACCAGCTTATTTGAATAAGCTGGAAATAAGCCCAAAAGGGCTTATAAGCTAAAATGGCCTGAAAGGTGGTAAGTAATAAATTATGCAAGCTATTACCGAAAAAGACCCAAGGGCGAGATGGTTTGTGTGTGGGAGTGTGAGGTGCGGGGTTGAGTTAGGTTGAGGTCAGGGGTTCGAGCCTTGCTCACCCCTGACTTCCCTAATTCCCTTTTTTTATTTTTCAAAACTTTTTGAACAAAGTTATAAAATAGCTAAAAATAAGCAACTTTTGTGAAAACAACTTTTTCTAAAACTTAATTAATAAGCTAAAAACTTAGCTTAAAAGTCACAGTTGTGACTTAAAGAGACTTTTGAGCTTTTTAACTAAACTAAATAAGCTACAAAACTTGAATAAGCTAAAAACAGAACTAAATAAGCTACAAGTAACTTATAATTAACCTAATAAGCAAGAATTAAGCTAAAATCTACAAGCAATAAGCTAAAAATCTAAATTAAGCTTAATGGTTTAAACTGTTAACCAAACAGTCCCATAGGGCACCTTTGAGCTTAAAAAGACTCAAAGAAAAAGCTACTTGCTATTTAACTTTGTTTTTAGTTTTTCTATGAAAAGACTCATAAGCTAAATCCTAGACCTAATAAGCTACAAACTGCTTAAAACTACCTTAATTAACAATTTTAAGCAAGATTTAAGCTAGAAAACTAAAGCTATAAGCTAAAATTCTCAAATAAGCACTTGATGAAAACTGTTAACTAAACAGTCCCTTGAGGCAATTTTAAGCTTAATTTCAAATAAGCAAATGGATCCTTGTGGCAAAGAGACTTGTATTTATAGAAAGCTAATCCAAAAGACTATTTAAATCAGCTTTTCAAACAAAGTTTGAAAATTAAGTTACCAATGAAAAAGTCAGTTAAAAACTGTTTATTACACCTAGTGTGCTGAGTTAACTTTTGGTTTTTGGAAACACAAATTGCTAATTTGTAAGCTAAAAATAGATTACCAATTAAGCTTTTTAGACTAAAATAAGTTCAAACAAATGAAGATTAGCCTAAAATCTACTAGTATACTAAAAATTAAGACCTAACAACTAATTTAAAAGTCTGAACTTTAAGCTAGAAGATGGCCTTTTGGCCTTTTATGCTGCTGATGCAGTTTGCAAGCAAAGCATCCAAATCTTAAAACCAACAAGTGCAGGCTCAAGACTTGTTTTCTACACTTTTAAAAACATCAAACTAACTGCAGAATGAGCAATGAAGGCATCTTAAACAGGCTTAAACTTAAAATGCAAATTAATTTGAACTTAAGCTAACAGATTCTAACTTCTACTTACTAACTAGATTAAAACTAATTTTAAACCTCAAAAACCTTAAAGCCAGATCTCATAAACCTACAAATGAATTCTAAAACCAATCCTCAGGACTAAATGGCCTTGGCAGCACTAACTTAAGTTAGTGCTGCCTTGTGCCAAACACCCCTTAAAAAGGCTTAAATCCATTTTAAGCTTATGAAAACAAGATTTAATGCACAAACAAGTAATACCAGATAATAATAAGCTAATTATAAACCTAATTAACAGATCTAAACAACTATTTAAGCAGAATTAATAAGCTAGTGAATTATGCTACTATTTTTGGGTTTTTTCACTGTTTTATAGAAATAACAAGTAAACTATGATTTTAATCTAACAATCTAACATATTAAGCATAAAACAATTATAATAAGCACAAATAAGCAAAACTAAACAACAATAAGCAGAAAATAAGCACAATTAAGCTATAATGCAGTTTAAGAGCTAGAAAAGGAAAATAAAAACTTACATAAGCCTCTGCTCTAAACAAGGCTTTCCAAATGCTCTTATGAGCTATCAACAAGCTCCAGCTTATCCTAGGATAAGCTGTTGAGGTCTTGGAAGCCCTTCCATTACTGGCTTCCCTTCCAAGAATAAGCTGAGGTGTTTTGATTGTGGATTTGAATAAGATAAGCTCAACTAAGCTTTTAAGAGCTTAGTTGAGTAATTGCCACTATATGGTTGTTAATACAGTGCTTAATTTTTGAGCTTTTGTTAACAAAGGACATCTTAATCAAAACAATTGAATTAAAAGGAAACCATAAAGTAACATTCATTTATAAGAAAACAAACTTTTTTTACTAATTTGAACTGGTTGACTAGTCTTAAATGAAGGTTACATTAAGTGAAAACAATAAGCTAAAAACAATTTGAAAGAAAAATTTAGCTAAAAACAATAATAAGCTGAAAATTACATGAAAATAAGCTAAACATTAAGCTACTAAAAACTGAAAAAAGAAAAAAAAATTATCTTGTGAATGATGAGGCCTTGCATTTATAGGGGAGAATGGATCCTTCTAGGTCTTCTAACACGCTCCTATGATCCTTGATCATCACCCTTCATTTGTTTCCAATCATTGGATCCTATCTGTCATCCGTTGGATTGATGTGTAAGCACACGGATTGCCAGCGTGGTATTCCTTGTGTCAGAGGCTTTGTGTTTCTTTTGCACGGGATTTAATGTAAATTTCCCATCATTTGGTGTGTTTGTTTGCTTCCAACGTCTCATTCCCTTTGTGTAAATGGACCAATAGAAGCTCTTGAGGTGACGTTTCTTTGCTGAGCTATGGCTTAGTACTCGAATCTTTGTTCCACGTAGTCAATTGGGATTTACCCTTTGTTTTTGAAGTAGGGTAATTTGTGAGAATGACGATGAACAGTAAAAACCACTTTTCGCGCCTTTTCTTTTCTTTTTTATAACGTTGTTTGACCCGGAGGTTTGGGTTGTTGACTTGGGCCTGGTGTAAAAAGGATTGGGCCACGTTTTGGTTAAATGGTTTTATAGTTATAAGAGATAACGATCGTTATCTCTTTAATAGAAAGGAGATTACGATGTTAGGGTTTAGGGACTTTTGATAAAAATGAGTTAACAATAAGGGCATTTTGGGTATTTTGAGGATTTTATCTTTTATGAGTTGACCAAGGGTTGACTTTTGATGACCTTTTGCTAGAAACATCCGGCTCTTGTGCACTCTATCCGTTCCCGTGTCCGTGTGTGTCGGGTTTTGACCGTTTTCTTGTGATTTTTGCATTTTCCGTACCTACACATCACAAATGACAAAACAAGCAATATACAAGCATAATTTGCATAACTTGTTCATTTTAGGGCCATTTTTGGTATAAAAAGGATATGTGATTTCTCACATATCAAAATTCCCCAAACTAAGTGATTGTCGTGTCCTCACGCATTGTTATATGCTCTAAAACCAAATACCTCAAAACTTCTCCAAACTAAATCTTTGGAAAGTAGCAAAGACTTTTGTGGGGAGAGTTAAGAAATCACAAGCTTTAAAACGCCCCATTTTCCCATTTTTCAAAACGTTTTCCATTTTTATGATTTTTTGAGCAATTACCTTGAATATTCTGACTTTCGTTATTTCCATAACCGTTAAGGATCTTAGAACAAGATGCATTTCGATCCGAGAATGCCCCAAAAAGGATAAATTCATCGTCCCCGACTTTTCACTTGCTCCAAACTAAGCTTAAAACGAAATCACAGTTAAATATCAGTAAAGATGCTAACACTACTCATATTTGTAATTTGTGAACTTTTCACTCCCGACAATTATTATATCTTAGGTGAATGTGCTATTTTGAATTTCAACCATGGATCAACGTTTTGCAAAATACTATGCTTCACGTTCCACCCGAGAATAATGAGTTTAAAGGCGAGATCATCCCATGTAGCGACTTTCGTCTCGGCACATCCCAACCTTGCGACTAAGTGACCAGGCTTTTAACACCCCACAAAGACTAGTATCGGGACTCACAGACCTTAAGTTTCAAGAACTCTTAGGTTTTCCGTATATACATAGCTTAAAGACTTAAAATAGAATAGTATGGGGTTGCGAGAAAGCATTATTTGAATTTAACAAAAAAGAGATATGATTTTATTATTCAAAGTTAAACATAAATTTATCCAATTGTAACCGTTCGACCTTTTAGAGGCTGCAACATCGGTTATGGAGCCGGCAAGATGGTTCGGTAGATGAAGGCGTAGAGAAGTGTTGGGAGTTAATGTGGTTGGTTATGATCAGGCTCGGATTTATTCTTACTATGGGCTTTCTTTAGAAGACTACCACATCGGTTGTGAGCCGGCAAGAGGCGGTAAACTTTTATCAGCCCACAGCTTTTATTATTATTATATTTTTTATTTTTTTATCATTTTTTTTAATTTTGCTTAATTTTTTTTTACTTTATATAGAGAAGACTTCTTTTTAAAAAATTCAAGTATAAGATTGAACTAAGACTAAAATTTTTGCTATATATTACATAAAAATTGTTGATTTAAGTTTAATTTCCAAAAATAGCACGTATATTAATCCGGTTAAAGCTTATGGGAGAAAAAGCCACAAATTACATACATGAGCTCTTAAGATTTCCAAATAATCCTTGTTTAGCATCCAACTCATACTTAACTCTATCATATTTCGTTCTTCGCGAAAATCCGCGAACGTTTAGCCTAAAAGTTAAGGAACAAGCTAGAGCTCAACACGCTCGATCGGGTCAAAATTTATTCTTATTCTACTCAGTAGGAAAGTCAAAATTGTGACAAAACACTTATTTTATTTTTGAAAATTTTTTAAAATTTTTAAAATTTTGGTGGGAAAACGGGGTATGTGAGAACAATAGGCAAAGGTAGGTAAGATCATATCGAAGATATACTACCCCATACTAAAATTAAACATTGTCCTCAATGTTTCCTAGCCTAAGACTTAAAAACCCCATACTAGAACTCAAAAAGTTGAATGCATAATCCAAGCGTGGAGAAAGTATCACAAAAATCTCAAGCCGTTTATCAAGTATGCTACAAGATAAATGTTAGACGATAATAATCTTAGGATATCGGATTTCCCCAAACTAATGGCAAGCAAAGGATAGGAAGCTCAAGTGAACCGGGACACAACACCGAACACGAGAGTCTTTAGAAAATTTTGGGTCAATCCTGCAAACAATCACAAGCACAATTCAACAAGGAATCGGAAGGTACAGCCTCTCACATCAAATAGAAATAAGAACGAAGATAGAGGAATAAGAAACCATGGGTGGTGCCTCCCACGAAGCGCTTTGTTTTTGGTAACCGAGTCACATAGCTTGACTCGATCCCCGAATTCATTCGTCCTTGGGGATGAAACAAGTGGAAGAGCAAAATTCCATGAAACATTTAACTACTACCGGCTCTTGAGAAGAAAAATGAAAAGCGAAGATGCCGGGGTCAAAAATGGTGTCCTCATTCTCGGTGGAGGAAAGTAAAGGAGAAACCTCAGGGTAAGTGAGATACGGGAGAAAAGTCCGAATGACAAATGTGAAGGAATCGTCAACTTCAACATTAATCTCACCTCCCCCTGGGTCAAAACATTCGTCTTCATTAAACTCATAAACATTGTTTATCAAGTGTGAAAGGGGAAACAATATATATACACATGATCAGGATTGAGGATTCCAAAATAAGTAAAAGATCGAAGACCGGATGATTGGAGGATTGAAAACAAGAACGGGTCTTCATGATCTTGAGGAATCCTGCAAAAAAACGAAACCACATACCATAAAAAGAAGCACGCCCCCACATTTGGGCTATAAAATCACACACTTACTTATTAATCAAGAAAATAGAAAGAAGAAAAGATACGGGTTGCCTCCCAAGAAGCGCTTGTTTTTATGCGAGTCTCTAGCTTGACTCTCCCCGAATTCCTTTATCCTTGGGGCAGAAACAGAAGAATGGAAAAATCACCATCGGATTTTCATATGCCACCGGCTTAAGAGAAGAAAAATGAAAAGTAGAGATGCCGGGGTCAAAAATAGTATCCTCACTCCCGGAGGAGAGAAGAAAAGGAGAATCCACCGAATAAGTGAGATAAGGAAGAAATATTCGGATAACAAATGTGATGGGAAAATAATGGCGATCCTCAATGGTTAACTTCACAAATGTCGGAGAAAAACTCTTCTCATAAATCCCGGGGTCAAAAACTTTGTCCTCGGTAATCAAATCATCAATTGGAGCATTGTACAAAATCTTCTTCCAGTCATTTTTTTATTCCAAATCAAATAAATCATCATTCTCTTCGAGAGGCGGTTCATCGATGAATCCCTCGAGAATGGAAATAATGCTTATAGACGGATCATGGTGAAGTATAAGCTCAACGTTGTCTCTAGGAGTGAAAAACTCATCCTCATTAGAATCAGAAAGAGGTGTGACTAGGAAAGTCGACTCATTAAGGTTGAAATCATAAGAAACCTTGCACTCGATGTCCTCTAACTCCTCATCAAAAAGAGGATTTACGTCACTAGAGATATATTCGTCGTCAAATTCGAAAAGAGGGTTCGAGTAAATTTTAACATCTTTCGGAACGTCCTCATCGGATAGTGACTCGTTATCACTAGAGGTAAAATCATTTGAATCGAAAAGAGGGTTAGAGAAAGTCACGGATTTTTCCTCAAAAATGGGAGAGAAATCATTATTCGAAAGCAAAACGTTCTCACTATCACTACCGGATGTATCCTTGGACTCTTTTGGGATTGGAATAAGATCCTTAACACTGGACTTTATGAATTCGTCCGATTCCTTTTCAGGAATAGTGCTAAGTTCCTCATTCCCCATTATGAGAGAATCCTCGGGCTCCATAATAGAAGACACGGGTGCGAGAGCAATAGACGGAGAAATTTGAGGCATATCTTTTAAAGGAATAGAATACTCCCTGTCATTATCGTCGTCATTGCAAGTAAAATTGAAATGTCTCGAAGGCTCAGGAGTATGAGTACTAATATTAGCCGCCTGCTTTCGTTGAATTACCAAATCACAAAATGATCGCACCATGTTGAGAATTTCATTATGTGACTCTTCTAGTTTATCCCATATAACGTGCACATCACTTATCCTTTGCCGATTAAGGTCTTCTGGATTATTGATGAAATACTGCGGGGGTTGGTCAAAACCGGAATAGTTAGAATTATGCTCAAAGTGGTTTTGATTCATCGGTTGACATTGAAAACTTTCATGAGGACCCCCACAGCTTTCACAGCAAAGAAATTGTTGTGGTATACTCGGTGAATTTTGTGGATAATAATTATCACTAAAGTTTTGATTATAGCACGGTTCCTGCTCATAGACAAGCGGGACTCGTGATGTACAATTGAAACTGTAATAATGATCGTTACCACAAAAATCACAAGAGTATGTCTGAGGCTGTGGAGGTTGGTTGAAGAAGTTCGGTGTTTCATTATAAGAATAAGGATTTGGGTCATAGACAAACTTATTTCCGGATCCTACATTGCTACAGCCCGAACAGTTTCCACCATTAAACGGACCTTCACACCACGAGCAACAAAAATAGTTATATGAAGACATGTCGAAGAATTAAATGGATAAGAGGGTAAAGAATATAAGAATTAAATGAATAAGAGGATAGAGCAGATTATTTTTGAAAAATTTTATAAAGATAATAAAAATATTTTTGGTATTTTTAATATTTATAAAAGAAAATAAAAATAAAATAAGAAGAAAAAATATTTTTGGATTTTTATATTTTTTATAAGAACAAAAATAAACTTTCCGAAGAAAGGATCTTCAAGGCTCGAACACGAACAATCCCGTAAAAATCGCTACACCTCTCCCCGGCAGCGACGCCATTTTGATGTTGGTCGTTTTTCAACACGCGTTTATCAAATAAACCCTCAAATATAATATATAATTCTTAGGAAAGAATAAAAAGTAATCAACAGGGGTACGTTATCTCGTCCGAGAGGTGAATGGAAATCTACGTTCAAGTTGTAAATCGAGCTTGATTGTCATAAAAGTTTTTGGTTTTGGTTTTAAACTATTTTTAAACTAAAAATTAAACTAATATTAATTCTAAGATTTAAAACTACAAGATTAAACTAAAATTTATCTAAAAAATATAAATGACAAATATGCTTTAAAAAAATGACTAATAGCTCAAAAAGATATAAATGACTAATATGCTTGCTAAGTGACGTGAAAAGTTCCTTAAGTGTGAATTAAGGTTTATTAACGAATTAATTTTCTTAGAAAAGATAATCATCTCACAACGTTGGTTTATTTTGACAAAAATCTCTCAAAAAAATTAATTACTAGATGTATAGTTTGACTATTTCTCCGGTTTTTGCCTTTCAAAACATTCAAACTATAAATCTAAATAATCAAAGATTATTAATTAAACCCTTTTTTAAATCCACACTTAATTACCAAATCACTAAATCACTTAACAAGCACTAATTAAACTACTTGCTACTCATAATGATCAAATAAGTAAAGCAAAACATTTTTAATCTAAGCTACACTAATTAATTGAAAAAGGATAGAAAATTGGACCGAATTGAAGAGTCGCAAGTAAACGTAAACCACCCGATTTATTTAGCTAAAGAAAATAATTAAATTCTATCTAGCTAAATAAACTCGTAAGCTCCTCGCCTCATGAGTTGACCGGTACCAAAAGTTCCAAATAAACACAATTAAATTTGTTAATAACAACAGTTACAAAAGAAATGCACAAATCTGCTTATAACCACAAGGCCCAATCTTATTTTTATTAACTAAACGTGGTCCAACATAAAATCTCAATTGCTAACACAAATCAAACGTGCCTAACAGATTGAAACCAACGCGGCCCAAAATGAGTACACAAGCCTAATTTCGATGTTTTAGAAAAACTACACGCACACAGTTGCTATTTTAAAAAAAAACTTTCTAGTAAACAAACTTGATCACAAGATAAGCAAATACAATAAGCCACGAGCATATAAGCATATGAGATAAGCAATCCTAAAAAGTGAGATAAGCAATAGAACTAGATACCATGACAAATAAGCAAAACGATTTTTAAGCTTATACGAGATTTAAGATAAAACGAACTAAAACTTTTTAATAAGCAAAAACTTTAACGAAATAAGCACTAGACTAATTGAATAAGCAAACGAGATTTAGCAACTAAAATAAGAACGACGAGATAAGCTTCTTTAACCACAAACCTTAATAATAATCTAAACGAATTCGAGATCTACAAAAATAACGACTAAATAAGCAAAATATTAAACTAGATAAACTCAAAACTAATCAATAAGCAATGGAAAACAGCAACAAGGACGTAGAGCTAGCAATTAGCATATAAAACAAATCAAACGATGAAACAAATAAGCAAATAAGCGTACAAAAGTTCATTCTAGCTATTTAAGCTCACTTTCGACCCAATAAGCTATAGAGAAACTTAATTTATAAGAAATTATAAGCTTCTAATTAAACGAAAATGATAAAAGCATAGAAATAAGCTATACTCGAGCTTATTGTAGCTTATTATATCGAAAAGTGCTTAAAAACTTTTGGTAATGAATCTAATTAACTTTGAGAGCTAATAGGAGCCATTATTTAAGCTTTTGAGGACTTTTGATACTAATAAGCTATGAAAATACGGACGAAAAATAAACTTATTGAATAAGCCACACAAAAAAGAAATAGAAACGAGAGAATAAGCACCAAATAAGCAAACCGAGATCTCCAACAAATTTTAAACCATTCTTATTACATCATCAAAATAAGCTTTTGAAATAAGCTAGTACAATAAGCAACAAAACTGAAATAAGCTATAACAAATCTAAAATAAGCTAAAAAAACTAAGACTAAAACTAAAAAATAAAAGACTAGGTGCTTCAAATAGAGGGGTGGCGTGTGCTTTTATAAAGCCAAAGGGGTAGAAATGTAAATTTTGTTCAATCATTATGGTGATAATTGGCCAATCATTGCCTCCCCCACGTTGTCACACGGATCACCAGCTTTTATAACTTGATCTAGCCGATGAAACTGAGCCGCGTGTCCATTTTTAAGTGCTTCCTTTGTACGCATTGATTTCATCCGTCTGATCCATTTTCACAAATTTGAAATGCAATTTTGAGAGATATAGACTTTTCCAAGCCACGTGTCGTCGTTCTATTTGCCCCTTCCATCACTAGTGGGTAGTCACATGCCTTATTTCCATTTAATTTCATTGCACATGACAATGATGTCATGGTGATGTCACTCCAATTTATATACCAGATTTTTTTACTTTCTTGTTGGGCTCAATTTGGGCTAAGATCATAATGGGCTGGTCCGGCCCGTTAAGTGGATTACGGGCTGGCCCAATAAGATCTGAGGGCACCGTTGAACTCGTAATCTCGCGTTCTTTCTACTGGTATGCTCGGGGACTTTTCACGACTTCATCTCAGCTTAAGTAATAATTAGACTTGACCAAATTGAGCCTGATAATTCCCGTTTTTACACCGTTTTCAATCCATTTACCTGCAAGACATAAAAAATACCAAACAAAACATATTTGCAAGATAATTATCCATATTTTAGCATTTTAGTCCAATTAATAGTGTTTTAAGGGTTATAAAAGATGTGTATTTTAGCGAACATCATCCAACTACGGCACTTGAACAAGACAGTTTAAGTCCCGGTCCCCAGAGTCAAGAATATGTTACTCAAGCAGCTGAGACAGTAACAACGTCAAATTAGCTAGATTTGCTATTTAGTCCGATGTTCGATAAATTATTCAATGGAACTACTTCAGTTGTGTCAAAGTCTTCCGCTGTAACTGCTACTGATGCACCTAATAAACGTCAACAACAACACACAACTCCATCTACTTCAACAACCGTTGCTGCAGATACACCTCCATTGAACATTCCAACAACACCTGAAACTACAAGTTAAGCACCAACTCAAGTACCAAATGTCACTGCCAATGAGAACATTATTCAAGCAGAAACCAATAAAGAATATGCACAAGTTGACGAAGATGAATTTATCAACGTCTTTAGTACACCGATACATGAACAAAGGGACACATCGTCTCGTTACGCTGACTCTTTAAACATGCATACATTCTATCAACGACATCCTTCTGAACAATGTTGGACAAAAGATCATCTGTTAGAACAAGTAATTGGAAATCCTTCTCAATCAATTAGAACAAGACGTCAGCTAGAAACAAATGGTGATATGTGTATGCTCGCACTCACCGTGAGTCGAACCGAACCAAAGAACATCAAAGAAGTCATGGCCGATTCTGCATGGATTAAAGCGATGCATGAAAAACTTCACCAGTTTGATCGATTAGATGTATGGGAATTAGTCGACAGACCACTCAAAAAAATGACATTAACATGAAGTGGATATGGAAAAACAAACGTGATGAGGAAAATATTATAATTCGCAACAAAGCTCGTCTTGTAGCTAAGGGATACGCTCAAAAGGAAGGAATTAATTTTGAAGAGTCATTTACACCAGTTGCTCAGTTGGAAGCTACCAAGTTATTCGTTGCATATGTTGTACACAAATCATTTCTAGTATACCAGATGGACGTCAAGATAGCATTTCTTTACGAGCCTTTGAAGGAAGAAGTTTACGTAAACCAACAAGATGGATTCGTAGACACATATCATCCTGACCAAGTCTACCGTCTAAAGAAGGCATTATAAGGACTCAACCAAGCTCCAAGAGCGTGGTACGATGAACTCTCCAACTTCTTGGTATCCAAAGGATTCTTAAAAGGTTCTATTGATCCAACTCTGTTTATAACTAAACATGGGGAAATGATAATGCTCAAATTATACATATTTCTATATGCATTATCTGTGATTTTATGTATATAAATTGGTTAATAATAAGAAATTTCAGTACTTAATCAAGTATATTTGCTATTATATGTTCTATGTACGTGTCGTGGAAGAAAACGGAAGAATACACGAAGATTTGAAGCTTAAACGAAGAAATAACTCAAGCTGAATGCTTCCCGACACTTGTTCACTGTTTTGGTCATAACTCGGTCATACGAACTCCGTTTGACGCAATTCTGGTGGCCGCGCGAAGAGAATTCAATTATCTACAACTTTAAAGAAGGCCAAGTGCTGTAAATGCCCCAAGTATCCTGTACTTTCAAATAAGTGCGGCATACTTTTATACTAGATTATGAATGCTCTTAAATGAGCTTGGCATTCATTGCAACCTATCAAATCTCCATACTAGATCCTTCTATGACCAACTTTAATCTCTCATATCATACACCAACACATCCCATTACACACACACATAGAAATCAAAGAGGAGGAGTGGTGAGGATCTTAGGATATAATGATCCAAACACCCCTCTTAACCGTCAAGCTACCACCACTCTCCACCATAAACCACCACTAAAACACATATTTCTAGAAGTTCTACACCATGTCTAAATCATATACCATCCATTTCCATAACCTTAACACTTATCACCTTGATTCTTGGAGGATTTACACCAAATTCTCTTAAGATCATCACCATAAACCTTGTTACCAAACACTCCATTTGGTGATATATTATGGATTTCCAAAAGTTACTTGGTATATTTTAGGTTATCTCAGTAGCATTTGGTTGTTGGTTGATCATGGAATTGTTAGTTTTGGGTTGATGGTTGTTGTAGTCAAAATATTGGTATTGTTACTTTGCTTCTTATATGTGAAACATGAATAATATTTGGATGATTTTGCTATGATTTATGAATATACATGTTTATGAATTCGATGTTATCTTACTTGGATCATTGTTTATCTCTTGATATCTCTTGCAATTGAAATAGGCCGAAAGGATTAATTGCCTTGATATATTTTGAATCATGTTGGCCATATGAATCAATATCATGCTTGTGAGAATGGTGTGGTAAATTGATAAACAACCTAAGTAGAATAATGTTTAAGACCCTTCCTTATGTTGACCGACCGGGTTGGGAGGAATTCATATGTATGCATATTTGATATAAACCATTTTTAATGCGCTCGTGATAATGTAGTATATAGGCCGAAAGGATTCTATGTTATCATTGGTAGATATGCTTGTTATTATGATTACCCGTCATATATGACTTGTATGCTTTGTTTATATAAAGTCTTGCTCTATATCTATTTATTATGTTGTGTGGATCATGCCTTGTTTCTTGCTTACTTTATACACATGTTTAGTTATTTGATCCGTGACAATCATTTAGCTTTGTTACTTGATAAACAATCAGTGAATTGCTACAAATCTCGTGGAACGACCTGGACTTACCTAATACTATATTACACTCGAATAGGTTATACTTGCCCGAATGTTATGTTTTTGGTTAAAATCGGTATTTCTAGTTATTATAAATTTAAAGCTTGTAAAAACACACATCAAGTTTTTGGCGCCGCTGTCGGGGATTTGTTTAGTTGTTTGCAGATTGTTAGCTAGTCTTGTGCATGTTTTGTGTGTTTAAATCTCTTTAAAATATCAAAATATGTCTGCTATTATAGAAAGTACGGCGCACAATTAACCTTGTGCGTCGCACTTCCCTTGTTCCCGTTTCTTATTTTGCAGGTTTATACCCGAAGTACGCCGGTTTCACACCAAAATTGCCGTATTGTTTTACAAATCCAACTTTATAAACTCGCCGTATCGTTTTCTGGCAAACGGAACCCAAAAATCACTTTTCTCCAGGAAGTACGCCACACATACAATTCGTGTGCCGGTTTTCCTGAAAACCCAAGAAGTACGCCGTATTTTACCCAAGTACGCTGCACTTTCTGCAAATTTTCACAAACATAATCCGATTTAAAACCAAAACCCAAACAAAACCCTCAAATTGCAAGTCTCAGGTATGTGATCATCTGACATTCCATTTTGTCTGATTATATGCCTTGTAATTTTGTTAATATTTAGTTTGTCAGTCGAGAAAAAAAAACCAAAAAGATTTTTTATTTCTAAATTGTTTTTGCTTATTTTGTCTTCTGAAATGTTCCTGTTTATATAATAAAACATGTGTTTTGTTGGTTTATTAGTTTGTTTATATTTTCTTGCATTGAATATGTGAAAAATAAAATAAAATGTAAAATTATAAAAAATATTGCAGTAAGTACGGCGCACAATAACATTTTGCGCCACACTTTGCTCCTGCATAACAAAACATTCTGTTTTTGTATAAAAATAAATCATATGCATTTTTTTTATGTTATGTGAATACTTGTTAAATGTTTTTGTTTGTTTATGCATCTTAGTTTGCTTGATTATGTATGTTTGTTTGCATGATTATGTAAAAATGTTAAAAACCATAAAAATCTAAAAAGAGTTTCATTTTTTTAATGTTCTTGTCTGTGTGTTTGTTTATGTGTTATGTCCTATATGTATTTTTGCTTGCTTGCGTATTTATAAGTAACGTCATATTTAAAATAAAAATAAAAGGTTAAAAACTCTGAAAATCTAAAAAAATAATTCTTGTTTCTTTTTAATCTGTTTGGTTGCGATTGCATCTGTTTATATATGTGTTCTTAACTAATAAAGTGTAAAAGAAAAAAAATACAAAATTAAAAGATAAAAAAATATATTTTCTGTCATAATAAAACCGCCGCACATACATTATTGTGCGGCACACTTCCATACCATTTTTGCCGCGAGCCAAGTTTAAATTTTTGAAAAATAATAATAAAAAAATGCGATGTACGCCGCACTTTCTATGAAGTGCGACGCACTTCTGGTCTGAAAAAAAATTGAAAAAAAACTAAAATAAATATCTAAAAAGTAATAAAAAAATATAAAATAAAAATATATATAATTTTTTTTATTTAGCTTATATAATTATTGTGTGCTAAAAATATAAAAAAACATAAAACCTAAAAATATTTGTTTTTGTATGTGATTATGTTGTTAAAGGTTTCAAACCTTATGTGTTTGCCTTAAATCTAAAAATCCAAAAAGATTTTATTTTCGCCTTTGTTTTTTTTCGTATGTGTTATGAATGATTGAATACTACAAGTAATTATATTTTCCTTTCTATCATATTTTTTCCTTTCGTAATGTTTTATGCGTGCTTGTTTTACTAAATAAATAAAAAGTTTTAAACGAAAATAAAAAATATATAAAACATTGTTTTGAACTTTGTGGGTGTGTTCCCTGGAAATCCTCACAAGACTATAACTCGTCCACTCGGGCCACCGAAGGGTTTAAAGGCTTGTCGCATACGCTAAATGCAACTGTGGTGCCTACGAAATGGCGCTTTTGTATTTTACGGTTTTTGTAGTTTAGTTTATTTTGCAGATTAAATAAATAAGTGGAGCCTGGATTGATGGTACTGTTATCAATCAGGGGCCGATAAATTTGGATTATTATATTACATGTGGTAGAATACACATGACGGCGTTCTGTTTTGCGTCGTATCTTTCAGAATTCAGCCAAGCACTTATGAGCCCGGGGAGGTCTCATTTATCTTATATTTATTTTTCCCGTTTGTCCCACTTTTAAGTTATTTTCTAATTACGCATAATGCTCAACTTAAGTGTGGGGGGAAATGAATTGAAAAATCAGACTCATTATTAAAAGTATAAACTTTTGTTCGCCCTTTGTAATCTAAAAATCTAATCTTCTTTTTAAAACTTTTGTGTCACTTAGGTTAATATATTAGAATAAAAACATAGTAAATAAATAAAGTTTTAAAATCAGAGATGTGTCCTGATTGATAACATTACTTGCGCATTTATAACCATTCCAGTAAATATGTGAGGATTTTGAGCGTGTATATGGCATACGTATTTTATGCTTGATTCCTTTGATTATGAGTGTGCCGGTGATTTATTGATTCTAGAACTTGTGCTTGAAATCATTACGAGACCGCAGTGAGATCACGTTCGCGTGATATAGATATTTTTATGTGATAAAGAGGCAACTTAGGATTTAACCCAAATAGCCATTCCATTCAATATATTATTCTTTTAGCTAATTACATTGATTAGCTAACCTCCCAAATAAAATCCTTATGTTAGCACTCATCTTTAGTGTTAGATACATCTAGTTTAACCCGCTGAGCCATTCTATTCATTTTTCTCATCCAGAAAATATAGAAAAAAGTACAAAAATATATAACCTTTAGTCTAGCCTTACCCCTTGTCGAAAGTCCCTATGGTTGGTTGCTAGTTGCTTGGTATGATTGGTTGATTTTTGCTCATAGTTTATTCGCACTTTGTTGTGAGTTATGTGCCATTTTGACGAAGATGTTTAGCTCGCGACAAAAATGGTACGAATGTGCGCCGCACAACAATGTATGTGCGGTGGTTTTATTATGACAGAGAATATTTTTATTTTATTTTTTTATCACACTTTATTAGTTAAGAACACATATATAAACAGATGCAAACACATTAAATAGACAAACACAAAACATACCAACTAAACAAAAGGAATTACGAAAA
>BQNB010063830.1:4127-35539 GCA_026074375.1 Tanacetum coccineum | reverse complement strand
CCTAAACTGCAAATACATACATATAGTTGGAGGGCTCGTTTTGCCCTTTTTCCTAAACTCTACCCTGCCCCCAAATATCAAACCCAGATAAACCCTACCCATTTCCCGCATAAAACCAAACCCTATTCACTGTCTCTTTCACTCCACGTGACACTATATCTACACTCCAAACTTGTCACCATCTAAAACAGCTCACCCTACCTCAAAACCCCACACTACACGCTGGCAATCCTAGACTGTTCTATTGGGCGAATGTAAATCAAGGGTTTGGATTAAATGGATTGGAGACTAAGAAAAAAATGGAGGGCTTAGATGGTTTCTGGACTCTCTCACTCAACAAACACAACCAACACAAGTGATGCACACACAGTAGCCTATATAAAGAAAGAAGACAGAATTGAAGAGGAGCGAGGGGTAGCTTAGTGTAATTTAGTATATGTTTATTGCTTCTTTTTCCAGCTTATTTATCACTTATTGTATTAAAAATCTAAGCTTTGTACTCTTTTGATGAATTAAAGTAATTTTTAAACTATATTGCTCTGCCATTAATTTTTACTTAGTCACTTAAGCTATTTTACTGTTCAACAGCTTATTAATGTTTATCAGTTCTCATCTTTTTCTTTTTTTGCCTTATCTCGGCCTAATGTGCTTGTAATTTGTATTAGAGACCATTATGAATGTTTAAATTCATGTTTAAAGTTAAAACTGCCCATATTAGTTAAAATAGCTTATAAGGATAGCTTATTAGTCAGTGCTAATTTTTTGTTTCTTTCTGCTTAATTATGCTTATTTTGTCTTTCATATGCTTGTTTGATCTTAAAATGTTCATACTTTAGTCTATTTTAAGCTTAACTGTATAAATAGATTTTTAAGAAAGTGTTTGGCATAAGCTGTAAAATGGGTCAAAATGGGTTAAAACCCACTTTGGGTCATTAAGTCATCTTTAATAAACCTTTTTGAGTTAATTTAATATGTTTTTATAAATCTTTTAAGTTTAAAATCAAGTTTTAATGTTCTATGAATGCAAGGTTTAAATCTGTTGGTTTTGTTTTTTTTAATTTAGCTTAATTGTTAGGATTATGATTAAGAGCTTATCATAGTTATTTTCCTGCTTGTTAGAGTCCTAGAATGCATTAGAGTTAAGCTAGTACAACTTGCATTCACCATTTTGTGTTTCTGTCAAAAAGTGCAGGTAGCACCATAGTCTAAAAAAAACCTTAAGTCCTCTTTTCTCAGCCAAATTTAGATAAGCTATAGTTGATTTCAGGATCTGTTACTTGGTGCATAAGCTCATGGGTAACCAATCTTCATCTGTTTAAGCTTGTTTTGGAATTTGAAACTCATTTACTAGCTGAAAAATAAGCCCCAAAGTGCCCTTAAGGCTGTTGTGTATGCATTTTTGTGCTAATAGCTTATTTGCTAATTCTGGCTTATTTGCCTAATTCCTTGGCTTAATCCTGATTAGACTAGCTTGTTAGGTATAGGTTTATATGTTTTTACTTATTCACCCTTGCATTTGCTTATTAGTCATTAAAAAGCCAAGTAGTTTTAGCACTTTTAGCCTTAGTTCATTTTAAGCAAATCTGCCTGTTTGGTTAGCTTATTTCCCAGCTTATTTGTAAGTTTTCAAAAAAAGTATCTTTTTTTTTAAGTTGCTAGTTTTTGTGTGCTTTTTTTTAAGTATTAAAAAAAATTTTAAAAAGTTTTATAAAAAGGGAGAGGCCCAGGTTTGAACCTGAGACCTCCCCCTTAGCACATATACGTCCCTAGCACATCACACACTAACCATCTTGCCCTTGGGTCTTTTCTGGTAGAACCTTGCACAATTAATTATTTATGTCCTTTTAGCCCTTTTGCCTTTCAGCCTTTCTAAGCTTAATAACAGCTTATTTATAAGCTGTTCTTCAGTTTTTAAATTTTTCCTAGATCCTTTATAGTATAATGTATTTTCCTAGATCCTTCATTAAAATCTTATTTAATTCATAATAAATAGAAAAATAATCAAAAAAATAAAATTCTTTTTTAGAAAATTTTCTTTTGTCATGTAGTACCTAGGAAAAATAAAAGTTCTTTCGTAGGGTCATTTTTGCAAAAATTTAATTTTTAAAGAACGGGATTCGATCCCGTTCTCGTTTCTTCGCGTTTTTAATTCAAATCACCTCCGTTTTTGTTCTAGTTTTTTTTATTCTTCCTTTTTTGTCATTTAGAATACATTAGAAGTTAAAAATTTACTTTAGGATTAAAATTCGATAAATTAGTTTTTTAGTCGCGTTCGTTTTTTAACGTTCGTTTTCGTTTTCGCGTTTTATCTTTAATTGCTTTTAATTACATGTTCCCGTAGACTTAGGTTTTCCTTTTAAGCCTTTATTTATGTTTCCCGTAGAATTTTAAGTTATTTAAATGCCTTTTTATGCTTTCCCGTAGTTTTAAGTTTAAATTTTCGTGCCAATTTATGTTTTTCCCGTAGATTTAAGTTTTTCTTTAGTTTAAATTGCATTAATTTTCGTAGTTTTAGAAACCAAATCATATCTTTGATTATTCAAGCATCCGATTGTCAAACCAAATACGTAACCGTCAATTTCGCACCTCGTTGGGGACAAACGACCTGGGAAAACAGCTTCCTGGTTATTATAATTGTAATTTTTGAGATTATTCCTTATTATATATTTATATGTATTTATTATATATTTAATATATATACAAAAGGTTTAATTTTAAGAATGTCAGCAGGTTTGACTGATGTTTGTAAGCAACTCTTGAATTCGTTTAGTATATCTACATGCAGATTCTAAGGAATGATCTAGTGGATAACTTGATTTAACATGATCAACTAGGTCCCTAAGAACTGTAGCTTCTTCCTGAGTGTGCTTAATATAGGCAGAGTGAGCTGTCCTAGGATTCAACAATTTAGGGGTTATTGGTTCCACATCAATCTTAAGCATCTCTAAATTAATAGTGTGTCTTGTAACAACATTATCAACTACAGCTTTTCCTTTAAGTTTCCTTAATTCATTCTTGAGAGTTGTAATGGCCGAAACTTTTTCCTAAAGACTAGCATTTAAATCAGAGATTTTCACAGACTTTAGATTGACTTGATTAATTAACACAGCACATTGTTCTTTTGATCGAATACGTGCTGGTTTAATCGATTCATAAAGTTGCTTATAGGTCTGTTTCAAATGTTCAATCTCAGCAATAAGCTTTGACACCCTATGATCCAATTCAATATTTATCGTTTCAATCTCCTCTAAGTCTTTTTTGATCTTATCCTCATTCATTTTTCCACTTAGAGATTTTGTTCTATCTTTCAACTTTATTATGACCGTGTCTTTCTCTTGCGACTGAGCTTTCAATTCATTTAATTCAAAATATTGATCAAACTTGGAACACTTTGATTTGAAACAGAATTGTCTCTTTGAAAAATTTCCTGATTAAGTTGAGTATCAACTTCTAAAGAGATGCAATGTTTTTCAAGAGTGGTATATCTTCGGAACAGTTTATTGTAAATCTCTTTTTCAATGAAATCGTTTTTGTTGAGAAGCTCAGTCTCAAGTTTGAGACACTTTTCACATTTATTTACATTCACACAAGCATTATCCACAGAAGAATTCACAATTATGTTCACTATATCTTTGCTAATTACTTGTTCCAAGAGTCGATCATTTTCGTTCAAAACTTGATTCATTTTAACTTCAAATGTTTTAGACTTTAAACGTTGTTGTTCCACAGCGTGTTCTATTTGATGAAAGAAATTTTGGACCTCAGAGAGTTCATCAATCAAAAATTGATTGAATGTATTGAATAAGTCTTTTAAAGCTTTTACAAATGGAATTATTTCATCCCTAAAACAAGCTTTTGTATTTTCAAACCCCCATGTGCCCTCAGTGATGGATGTGGCAGTGGTTCTTTCTTTGACAACCACGTCAAAGCATGCAAGATAGTGTTTAAGTTTCTTCAAACTCGTATTAACCATGCTTATTTTAGGAAGTTCTTTTGGAACCTCAACTTTGGTGGGTTTACCAGAAGGAGTGGGTTCGGAAGAATTCAGAGAACTCTAAGACCAAAAGGCTTGTTCAGCAGATAATTTAGTTTGTGGAATAAATCATGTTTCAAAATCTTAAGAAAGTTGGTTAAGAGCAGCATAATCAACTAGTGTAATATTAACTTTCTTTTCTAACATCATTAGATCCTGTTGTTTTAAAATCATTTTTGAACGACTCTCTTTAGCAAGTATAAAGGTCTCTTCGGAGTCAGGAATCACAATAGCACTAGTATTCTTAATGACTTTACCATCATAAAGCTTTGATTCCAACTGCTGAGCTTTCTTTAGATAAAAATGATTTTGAAAACCTAGAGCTTTTTTAGTGGTACGATCATAGAAAAACTAAGGTTTCGTCAACATGTGAACAGATTATGCAGATTGATCTCTTTTAAAAACAATATTATCTAGTTGTTTGATCTTCTTTTCTAAGGTAATTTCCCTATCAATGTTTCTAGATTCTTCTTTCTTAAAATCATTTTTGAGAAGAGTAACCATTTACATTAAAGATTCCTTTTCTTTTAAATGTTCTGAAAGAGTTTGTTTAAGACAATCAATCTCTACAGACTGTGCACTTGAATCTGAAACGTTATCATTACTCTTTAAATCAACATTTTGTCCTTCTTTCAAAATATTAACTCGTTCCTTATATCTTTCAAGCTCGGCAGTTAAAGTATCATTGACACTTTTATTGTCTAGATTTATCTTGGTACAATTAACTACTTGGGTTATCAGTTGTTCAATCACATATAATATCAGTGCATCTTGTTATGCAGAAGAGTTAGAATTCTGAACAACTGCTTGTTGTGATTCAATCACATACTAAGAATAAGGAATGATATTGCTATCACTGGTTATTTTAGTCTTTGAATGGTTCACAACACTTGATTGTTTAGAAGACGGCATCGCCTGCACAGCTTGATTTATCATATTAGTATCCACATTATCAGGATTGCGTACCTCAGCAAGAGCATCTGAACCATAATGAGATAATTTCGCCATGAGAGCAACTTTGGCAGTGTTGAGTTCATCACAATCAGAGTCATATGCATCCAAACCATCGGCTTGATAAGCAGCATTGTGGGTAATGACAGTCTGTGTGGCTTGACCTTCTGCAATTCTTGGATCTGCCAAAAATGCTAATTCCTCCTCATGTAGAATTTGACCAGTTGCTTGAGCTTGTACCAGCAACACTTTATCCTTAAAACACGAATCATCTCATTTCCTCTTAGGTTTAGTGCACTGTTTGGACATGTGTCCTTCCCGTTTACAGTTGTAACAAATAACAGTCCTTTGTTTCCTAGAATTGCTTCCACTTGCTCCTGGAGTGAAGGTTCTACTTGTACCTAAAGCAAAAGAAATTTGTCTTCCCTAAACTGGTTGTAAAGTAATTCTGCCATCATTAATGGTAGCTTGTTGCCTAGGGTTTGACGAGTTCCTAAGCTGATTAGTGGTAGTAGGATAGCGAGATGTGACAACAGCTGATAGGAATGACATCGTATGGTTAATAGCATCAATGGGGTCATTACCTTGCTTGAACACCGGAACAGTTAGACCTAGGTCTAGTAAGGGAAATTCAGGTTGTTGTTGTTGTTGGTTAACTGTGGGAGCATATTCAATTTGAGGGATTAATGATGGTGGAGAATAAGCATTGTGGTGAACTGATGACTAATAATCAGTGGATGGATAAATGATTAAAAGAGGTGTTGATGATTGATTGATTGAGTATTGTTGAGACTGAAAAGGTGATCCATACTGTGGAGACTGATATAGTGAAACTTATGCTTGAAATTGAGAGTTTTGGTATGAGTGTTGTTGAGTTTAATAAGGAGACTAGGTCATCTAATGGGTTACAACCAAAGAAAGCCAATCTCAGTTGCGTTCATGCATTAAACGAACTTCATTTGCATGAAATTCAAGTTTCCCCAAGTACGCATGAAGCTGATCAATGTTAGTTGTATGCAAATCCCGAACCAGTTTGACATATGTCACAAATTTTCTCCACTCAGGAGGAAGTGTATTCAAAAACTTGGTGTTCACTTGAAATTGTTCAAGTTTCATATTGTAGATGTTCATATCATTGAGTAGCAGTGAAAATCTCAAGTAAAAATCACGTAGTGTTTCCCCCTTCTTATAAGTAAACTTATCGAATTCATCATAAAGCTTACATTCTCTTTCCTGTTTCGTCAATGAAGTTCCTTGCATGAGAAGTTGAATTCTTTCCCAAATTTCCTTGGCGACTTTATGATTGCTAACCAATGCATAGACCTCTGGTGGTAGTCCTTGGAGAATTATATTTGTTGGCTTGACATCACAATCAGCTTGAATTGCTTCCGTAGCAGATAACTCATAATATTTCTTTGGTCTAGTTACTCCATTTTCCTCAATTAAAGGCCAGATGAGTGGACCCTTTTCAATGGACTCAAGGATCATTCGTCCATGTTGTCTAGTCATCATGTATAGCTTCATTCTTCTTTTCCAAGAATCATACATATCTTTTTCCAACATAGGTGGACGATTGTCAGCACCCGAAAGAATTGCTTTGTCAGCAAGAGTCGTCATTGAGAAATATGTATGTTAAAAGATTATTGTCGGATCGAACGGTGGTAGAAAGAAATTATGTTGTAATTAAGGTTGTCTTTTAAGTTTTGAGATTTGTTTAGTTCGGTTTCTATTAAACTTGAATAGTTTGGTTGTCTTCTAGAGATGACTAGATCAGTTATCTCTTGGAGATGACTAGATTGGTTGTCTCTTGGAGATGACTAGATCAGTTGTCTCTTAAGATGACTAGTTCGGTTGTCTTCTAGAGATGACTAGATTGGTTATCTCTTGGAGATGACTAGATCGGTTGTCTCTTGGAGATGACTAGATCGGTTGTCTCTTGGAGATGACTAGATCGGTGTCTCTGAAGATGACTAGATCGGTTGTCTCTGAAGATGACTAGATCGGTTGTCTCTGAAGATGACAAGATCGGTTGTCTCACGAAACCCACTTTTTCAAAACTCAAAAAGACACATTTTTTACAATTGTTTTCCGAAATTTGTTATACTAAAAAAATTTAAGGTTTCTAAGCCGAAAAATTTAAGAAAAAGATTTTGACCTTTATAAAGCTAACGAACCCAAATGACACAAAATAAGAGATTTTCGTATGAATCTAAGCATACACACCTATATCCAAGGATACTAGATCAAAGCTACCTATGTAGATGATCTTTTAGTATGGAATTTAAGCTTAGAAAACAAGAAAAAAAATCAAAAAACTAGGCATTTAGTTGAAGAAAAACTCACGAACCAAAACAAGTAATCACAAAATCTAAGCACACCACTCCATGGCTCTTGATACCAATTGAAGAACAATCAACTAACATACATAGAAAGAGGAAGAGAGTTGTTTTAGAGAGAGAGAGTGGTTGAATGAACATTCTAGAGAGAGAAAGGAACATAAATGAGAACTTTTTATTATGTGTGAAAAAAATGAACAACCAACCACCTCTCCAAGGCATGAAGAGGTGTTTATTACTTACAATGGATCGTAGGCTTGGGCCTTCATGGGTTTGTCCATGGGCTTTAGCTAACTAGCCTAGTAAGTTTCCAAAAATTAACTTAACGAGCTAACTAAAATTATCTATGGAAGTGACCGACACTTTTGTATTCCTAACATTGACCTCAACCAATATGGCGTATCGACGAATTTCCAAACACTGTAAATACAAAACCCTAAACATGAGTTTAGGGTGTGCTTAAATATATTTTCGAAACCCTAACCACAGAATTCAATTCTACGAAGGCAAGAAGAACAAACAAGGTCTCGCAATGTGCTTAATTCCATAGGAAACACCTTGTAATTCTCATACTCTTAATAATCATTCAATTTCTGGTATCATTCATTTAACTCGGTTAGGTTACCTTGGTTGATTCGTTTATTATGTTTGTATTCGATACAACGGTTATTAGCTAATACCTTTAGGTATTAGCCATGTTTATGAAGATTTAACGTTTGGTTTGTTTATATCGATTACATGCTTATTCGTTGGTTTTTGTTTATGTTTATCAATCTATACTCATTTATGTGCTTATGTATGCGACCTATCAATCAACTGGATCTAGTTGTGCCGACCAAGTAGACTAGATTAACTGGAATAGCTCTCCATATAGCGATTTATATATCTAGAATCATAGGATCACAAATAATGACCTATCCTTACCATTGGTTTAGTGAACAAGTTAGACTAGCAGGTGACCTGGAATCAACAAATGACGTTCTGATTCCCTTGGTAAGGACCCGGACAATGGACAACTAGTATATAAAAAGCCGTTAAGCAGTAAGTTAATAAAGTCTCGTTGATCTAAGGTTTAATAAGATCACCATTATTAATCTCCTAAGATAGATTATAAACAACATAAAATGCTTTATGCGAATGCGTTTAATTGTGACAGAATTAGCGTATCTAGGTTTTAAGAAGAAGTACCGCCTAAATCTAGGAATGATATGCCCCTTCGATATAAAACAATCATTGCACTAATGAACAAACCTGCATTTTATTTGATTAATCATGGTTAATACAGTTTCTTTATAATAGGCTTGACCGCTCTTCTATACTCTGATTATCAGTGTACGTGTGTTATCGTGACTAAAGTAGATTTAAGTTACCACTAAAACCGTGCTAGTCTCTCAAACTGAAACCCCCTTAAACCTTAGAGTTTTGATTAACTTAGATTAGAACTAACATAGACAACTAAAATAATGGTAGACTTAGGAATTAACGCCCTCAATCTTAGTGATCGACACCCTACTTACCAACGAAGCTACAGTTGATCAGGTCTACTGCCCGTTAGTGTCATTTTTAGGTAAATTCGGTAAAATATAAATGTAAAACTTGATAATAAATATTACCTACGCACAACAACACATCAAGTTTTTAGCGCCATTGTCGGAGAGTGAAGTTGTTTAATTTTTATTTTTATTAGTATTTTGGTTCTGACCTATATTAGTGTAAAATTTGGTATTTTGGTCAGGAATTGCTAGGCCTAAGATCGATGAAAAGGCCTAGTTTGAGCTGAAGGGTCAATTTCTCAAAGAACTGCGGGACAACACTTTTAATGGATCGGATAATGAATATGCCAATGAATATATTGAGAAAGTTCTTGAAATTATTGATCTATTCCATATCCCTAACATAACTCAAGATCAGGTAATGCTTCGAGTTTTCCCTATGTCGCTTACTGGAGCCATAAGTTGTTGGCTGAGGAATGAACCAGCTGGTGCAATTACAACTTGGGAAACTCTTAAATAGAAATTTCTGAGAAAGCACTGCCCATATGCCCGAACTGCTAAAAAGATAGAGGAAATCAATAACTTCCAACAAGATCCTAATGAAACTATTTACCAAGTGTGGGAATGATTCAAGGAACTTTTATTAATATGTCCTCAACACTACTTAATAAATATGCAGGAAGTGATATCATTTTACAAAGAATTAGATGTACCTACTAGACAGATTCTTACTAAAAAGGTGCCATACCATCTACGAAAGCGGCTGATGCAAAGAAAGCCATCCAAGATATGGCTGATCATTCTCAAAAATGGCACAATGGAACATCTACTAGGAGTAGAATTACTGAAACTTCTGATGGATTAGCTACTATTCAAGCTCAACTTAATAACCATGGAAGGGAAATCAAGAAAGTAAATGAAAAAGTGTATGCTGTCAAGTAGGGGTGAATTATACAAGGGACCTCATTACACCAAGGATTGTCCACTAAAAGAAGAAGGAAAAACACTTAAAGAAGCATATTACACTCAATCTGGTGTACCTTTCCAACAAGGAGGAAAATATCATACAGCAGCTCCAACATTCTACCAAAGGAGCAATGGAAACCCTTCGTATTAAGAGCGAAATCACTGAGCAAATTTATGGCCAAATCTGCAAAAAGGCATGAAGAAAACTCCAACTTGATCAAGGAAATTCGAGCTTCCACGGATGCTGCTATCAAAAATCAAGGAGCCTCGATCAAAGTTTTGGAAATTCAAAAAGGACAAATGAGCAAGGTACTGCAAGAAAGGGGAACTAGAAATTTACCTAGCTCAACTGAAACAAACACGAGATATCATGTCAAGTCAATCTCGACAACTATTGAAACTGCAAGAAAGGGGAACTAGAAATTTACCTAGCTCAACTGAAATAGAACAGTAAGTTGTTTTGTATGCCAAGACAAGTGACTATTCCCTTTCCTAATCATTTGTATGATGATTGTTGTGATGAAGAGGAGGGATCGTATGGACTAAAAATACTTGGATGCCTATTCATATGGGACTACACTTCTCGACGATACCCTACCTCCCAAGGAAAAAGACCTAGGGAGTTTCACTTTACCTTGTTATATTAATAATTTGTGTTTTAATAAAGCCTTAGCTGACTTAGGGGCTAGCGTTAGTGTTATGCCTTTCTCGACCTATACCAATCTAGGGTTAGGTGAATTAGCTCCTACTAAGTTAATCGTTGAATTGGCTGATAGAACCGTGAAACATCCCAAAGGTATAGCGGAAAATGTTCTAGTCGGAATTGATAAATTTGTTTTCTTAGTAGAGTTTATTGTTCTAGACATGACTGAGGATATCAAGACCCCTTTGATCCTAGGAAGACCATTCTTGTCTAGTGCTCACGCTAAAATTAACGTGTTTAAAAGGAAAATAACTTTAAAAGTTGGGAATGACAAAGTTATGTTTAAAAGTGATAAACCTACTAGCAACATAATTAAGAGGGTCTATGCGTTAAGTTTAAGAGAAAGGATGGAACTTGATTTAGAAGCTAGGCTAATAGGAGAAGCTTTAATTTTAAATAGATCATTGGACCTGTTGTATAGAGACTATATTGAACTAAATAATCTAAATGAACCATTAGGGCTTAGGAGAAATCGAGTTGATGATTTAGATCCCACCATTGAGGAAGGTGAGGTTGTTGATGAACCCATGATGGATATAGTCAAAACTAGGTGTGATGATGAGATCATTGATGGATTAGATGCATACCATAGTTACTGTGACTTTGATAGGAGAGTCCATATCGATTGTGCTTATAATCTGCAGTTTTCATGCATGATAAGTTATGAACATGTTAATGCTAATTTCTTCCCTCTTTTGTCTATTAAGCTGATGTCTAAAAGCTTTTATAATTCGATAATGAAGGACAAGGTTGAATTGAAAGGGAAAAATGTAATTAGAGCTTTTATGAATATACCTATTTTTGTTGGGAACTTTTTTGTTATGACAGATTTTGCAGTTATGGAAAATATGGATGCTTATCGTGATGAAGGAATGGGTGATATCATCGTTGGAAGACCATTTTGTAGAGAAGCATGTGTCAAAGCAGGGCGGTTTGATGGTATGATTACCATTTACAAAGGGAACGATAGTGTGACTTACCAAATGGAACGATCACCTCCAAGGTTTAAACACCTAACTAATGCACAATGTAACAAGATGCGGCCATTGCTGAAGGTGAGTGCACATGGTGAGTTGAAAGGTATTTCGCACCCACACCAAAAGTTAAAAAGATTCTACAAAGGAGTCTTAAATTTGGGACCGGAATATATAAAGAACGAGAAGGTTGAAGAATGAATCACACGTGGACATGTGAGTGTGCACGAGATGGAATGATGAGCTAAAGACAAGTCTAACTTAAAGACTTTGCTGTAAACAAAAGTGCTTGCCGGGAGATAACCCGGAATGTATTTTCTTATTTTTTATCGAGTCTGTCTTCCCAGACTTTCGATACGGCGTATCCAATCTCACTAGATACAGCGTATTGAAGGTCTGGACGTTATCCAGTCTTTTATTTTTCTACATTTTAAACATTATTGTCAGACTTGTCTATAAGGCGTATTCATGAATATGATACGGCGTATTTGACAATCTGACCCGTACCTCAGATACTTTTTATTGGGTTTATTGATTTGATGATTACAAAACTACATGTGCTTAAATGAAGACGAATGAAACAACAAGGGACTAACTCGTTTACAATAGAATTCTACAAGCTGGTGGAGAACATAAAGATTGTAGAAGATATTGATCAAGATTTAAATGATTTGGTTTCCTTATCTATTTTAGTTAGCTTCCTTTGTAAGTCATTATCTCTCTATATAAAGAGATCATAGACACATAGTTTTAGCATCCAGAAACGTGTGTGTATCATAGTGTGCTTCCAATGAGAGTTTAGACACAGAAAAACGTGTGTAGACTTATAATAGTTAGATAGTTAGTTTATTAGTTAATAGATAGTGTAGCCTCAAGGAAATCGTATTATCTTGATCAAATAATATTAGGGCTTGGAATGTTTGGTAAAACCTTGTTGAATAACATTGATGTTCTTATTCCGCTGCATGTTATGTTCAATGTTATTATCCTAGATATAGATCTAAACAATCTGAGCTAACAACGATTCTTCAGACTCCACACTTATTACAGGTCTCAATACAGCGTATCATGGTTTTAGGATATGGCGTATCGACTTCCTGTATAGTTTTTCATTTTTGTTTTTGTTTTCTAACCGTCTAATACCGGAGATAGAATTGCATTGGTTTTTATTATATCTTATACAGGACCTTACTGAACGAAAATGATGCTTTGGTTGAGTATTTATATTTTGGAATTCTGTGAGTTGTAGTCATGCTGGTATACAGACGCTTTCGTAACACACAATCTTGATCAGAAACGCAACATGGAGGATCATACCGAGCAAATCCCAGGGGAGTTTCTCGTTCTAATTCTTTTAATTTTATGTTCTTAATTTTATATTTATACAACGAGGTCGTTGTATATTTCAAGTGGGGCCAGAGAATTAGAATGCTTACTTGTCCATATTTTACATCAATATGCCTAATAATATCAAAATTTAGAAAAAAATTAGCATATTTTTGTGAAATTATTAGTTACATAACCCGCACACATAACCCTTGTTAGATATTGTGAGAATTTAGCCTTATCTATTTCCAAATGTTTACCAAAATTCTATAAAATTATAAGTGTGTTGGTGATGTAGTAAACTTTAGAACTTGGCTTGGTATTTCTATTCGAGACCAAAATAATATGCACTATTTTTAATAGATGGAGTGACATTTTCTAAACTGGTAAATTTCTTGGATTACACCCAAAAAGCCTATACATGATGTGATAATAACTAACTACACTAGTTAGTTAACCCCCGTATAAACCATTTTATTTACTCTCATTTTAGAGTAAGATACCCCTAGAAAAACCTATTGAGCCATTCCATTCTTTTCTTACACCAAAATTTGTTTCGTTACACCTTTACACCTTAGCCTACCCTATTAGATTAAGTCCTTAATCGATTTCTAGTTTCTTTTGTGTAAAGTATTGTATTTCTTGTCGCAACGCAAAATTTTCTGTCTACGGTTAGGTTGGGAAAATTACACAATGCAACGGGAATGTGAAAGTAGTGTATATTTTTAGTCTCAATTTTTTAGTGTATTTTACTACTTTCACAATTATTTTTTTACATCCGAAGTATGGAGGAGAATGGATAAATTATCCAGATTCATTGTGATCGTGAAGATGGTGAAAATACACCAAAATTCGTAGTATATAAAGTGAAAAAAATATCGAAAAAAGTGAAAAAAATGCAAAAAAAGTGATTATGTAGAGTATTGTTGTATGTTGGTCGAATAAACCAACCATGTATTTCTTGTATAAAGTGGTCGATATCGCCACTAATGTTGTATAATATGTATATTATGGACGATTGAGAGTTGGTCGTTATGGGAACACCAAGGTTGTTTGATTAATCTATTGATCAAGCTATTTGTCTATGATTCTGTGTCTTTTTCATGGGTACGGTCGGGAAAGTAACTAGCAACACTGTACCTTATTTATTTGGACTTAATCTATTTGTGTTGTTCTTTTTATTTAACAACAATTATTTTCCCTTTCCTAATCCATAATCTTGGGTCTTACTCGAATAAGGATGCGAGCAATTGCAGGTATCTATTCCATCGTTATGGATGTGTATGTGTGATTTTGTCCGCCTTGTTGGTGTATTACTTTTGGTGAAAGAATTAGAAGATTCCATACCCTTTATTGTTCTTCATCCTAACCTTTGGTTTTACTCGAATGAGGGATTGAGCAATCATGTGTGCCTGTTCCATCGTTATGGATGTGTACATATGATTTCGTCGCCCTTGTTGTTTTACGACTATTGGTGAAGATTAATAGTCATATTCTTTAGTTTATTCGAGTTAAGAAGTGAGCAATCAAATATGTCTATTCCATCGTTATGGATGTGTATGTGTGGTTTCGTCCCCTTTTCTGTAATAATGGTATCGATAGAGACTAGAAAGAATGATCAACCCTTTAAACCTTAACCCAGTTTACCTTTGTAGATTTCTCACTCCTTAGCTTTAGTGATGGAGATGTGTATCCTTGGCAAGCTTATAATAGAATACTTGTCACGACCAAGCGAATTAGTTACATGTTACCACATAGATTAGTTAAGTGATTTGAGTGATTTCATCTTCCTACTTTGTGAAGTGTTTGGTTGTGTACTAGTAATTGAATAAATAATTGCTTAAAGGAAAAAACCTTAACTACGGCTAGGATACATTTTCATAAATTTTCTAAAGTCTACTTGAGGACAAGTAGGATTCAAGTGGGGGATATTTGATGACATCAAATAACGTCACTTTTATAGCATCATTTATCCCATGTTTCTTACCCATTTTGTATAACTATTGCATGAATTGGTACTTAATTGTTTATATTTGATATTTGCAGTAATTATAGAGTAATTAGTGAAGTTATGCTAAAAGGTACGCATTTTGGAGCTAAAACAAATAAATCTGAAGATTACCGTTCTGACGATCTATACGCCGTATCTAATAAGGAAAATACGACGTATATGTGCCTACACTTCACTAGAAACCACGAAGAATTAAAGAGCAGTACGTCGTATCCAAGAGACACAATACGTCGTATTGAAGATTATTTAAAAATTCGAGATTTGGAAGATATGACGGTGTGGTCCCTAATTAAGAAACCAACCAATCGCGTATATTGACCTCAACCAATATGGCGTATCGATGAATTTCTAGACACTATAAATACAAAACCCTAAACATGTGTTTAGGGTGTGCTTAAATATATTTTCGAAACCTAACTATAGAAGTCAATTTTCAAAAGGCAAGAAGATCAAAGAAGGTCTCTAACATGGCAATTCTATACACGTAAGATAATATACTTATAAGAGAGCTTTAAGAAAATTCCAAATTGACTTAAGGAAAATTTCACTCAAAATGGAACTTTGTCGGAAAAGTTATTTCGAAGTTTTGATTGAAACAATGACGTCGTGATTGTAGATAAATCGGATATTGTGTTGGACACTCGTAAGCCAATATAAGCCATCGTTTCCATATAATCACAAAAATTTTCGTCCTACGTACTGGGGTTGTGGAGGGTAGTCAGAAAAATTGAGAGAATTAGGGTTTGTATCATATTGACAATGATAACAAATTCCTCCATAACGCATATTTCCACACCTTTTGCAATTACATTGTCAAGACCAAAGAACCATATAATGGATCTCCACAAACCGTCAGGAAAACTTGGTTGGTAATATGAATGACATTTGCGAAGAATTCTTTAACACGATATAGAGGTATGAAGAATGAATTAAACGTTTAAGAAATTAATGAGATTATTTTTTTCTTTTTCAATATATACATAAAAAAAATTAAAATAAGAAAGAAAATATTTTTGATTCACCAAATAATCAACATACTTAGGGTAACTCTCTTTATGTAAATATAATATTATTACTCAAAAAAAGCGGTTGCGCCTTTTTCGTAGTGACACAAAACGGTAAAAAATATTTTAATCTGTGGTTATTGATCGATAATACCTCAAATTGATGGTTATTATTTGTAGTGTTCTTTTACCAACTGTAAAATTTATATTCAAAAATTAACGAGAAAATCGAAAAAATCGGAAGAGCAAATATTTTTGTCTTTTTTTGTTTTTAATCTTCTACTAAAAAGAAAAGAAAAATATTTTTTTACTGTTTTATTTTTAATTTTTTTTAATTTTTGATTTTCTTAAAATCGTACTTGCGAAGACGACAAAGGATTCTCAAATCACGAGCGACAAAACTTCAAAACGAAAGACATTCTTAATCGTAAATCACGGCACAGCGGCGCACAAAAAAATTGATATAGCAATTCTATACAGTAAGATAAGTGTACTTATAAGTCGTCCTTTAGAAAAATTCAAAATGACCCTTGAAAGGAAATTCACTCAAATATATTTATATATATATATATATATATATATATATATATATATATATAATATAATACGTATATTATCCGGGAAGTATGATTCTGGGTCGGTTATCCCACATTGATTTATGAAATTGAAACCAGCCTGAATTTAGCAATGATTGAATGGGTTCAAAGATTGGATTGGTTATCTATTTCTACGAATGAAAAATAAGTAAAACAAATACAAGAAAGCAATTAAATCACAAAACGAATAACGGGAATTTAAACAAACGCAACAATTTAGCAAGTAAACTAAATTTAAAACCTATGAATGCAAATTTAATATCTAAATCTAAATTAAGAAAAAGGAAAACTTTAAGAAAAATAAAATTATTTTTTTTATTATTTTTTTTATTTTTTTATGATTTAAAAGCTAATTTAATGATTGAAAAGCCTAGAAAATAACTAATTAATTCCTAAAAATTCTAAAAAATAATTTTAAATTTTAGAAAAATCTAAGAACTGATAAAAACTCAGAAAACTATGTTTAACTATTTTTATAATAAAATCCTAATTTATAAAACTAAATTAAAAAGCTTAAAAACGAGATTAAAAATCTAAAAGTGACAAAAATGATTTTAATGCATGTAAACCTAAAAGAATTTATTCTAAATCTAAAAACTATTTTTTTGTATTTTTATAAATTATTTTTCTATTTTTTTATGGATTTTCTAAAAATTTAAACTAAGAACAATGATAAAAATTAAACTATTAATGAGAAAAATCTAGAAAAATCACAAAAATTCCTAAATGATGAAAAGAACAAAGGAAAAAATAGAAGCAAGTGCCCAGCTTATCTAATAAGCTGGGAAAAACTCCTAATAAGCTACGGCTTTTATATAAGCTAAGATACCAAAAAGTATATAAGAGAAAAATGGAAACAAACACTCACGGATGAGTTAATGTAGCACAATGGTTAAGTATGAGAGTGTGTAAAGGCTAGGTCGTGGGTTCGAGTCCTAGGCCTAGTTTTTTGCAATTTTTTTTTATTTTTGAAAAACTTAAAAGCAAAAATGTAGAAAAGCTAAAAACAAAGAACTTTTGTAAAAACAACTTCTGTGAAAGCTGAAAAATAAACTAAAAAAGGCTTTTTAAAACAGAAATGCTTAACTACTTTTTTTTACTTTTTGATCTTTTTATAATACTTTACAAGCTACAAAATAAGCTAGCTACAAAGACAAATAAGCTACTAGTAACTTAAGCCTAACCTATTAAGCTAAATTGGATAGAAATAAGATCAAAAAGACAAGCCATAAGCTGAAATTAGCCAAAAAGCTCTTAAGCAATTCTAAAAACCAAACAGCCAAACACCAAACTTGAGCTTATTTTTAAGTAAGCTAATGGAAGATTGAAGAAATGAAACTTATACCTACTGAAAGCTAATACTATAAGCTACTTAAAAATGCATTCAAAAAGTATTTTGAAAATCAGTTGCTCAATCAAAAAGCTATATGAAAAAGCTAATGCAGACAGAATTAAGAATTTTTTGGTTTTTTGGAATTTTTATGAAAAAGAAAAAGGACAGTTTAGCAGACCTAATTTATATAAGCAAACAAACTTTTTAAACAAAATTAAGACTTAAGCTATCTAGATTACCCTATAAACTATTAGAGTTTGAAATTTGAAATGCTAAAACTACTTTTTACTAGCTGAAATTGAAGATTAAAAATGGCTAAAATGGCTGTTTTGCTATCTGATGCAGTTGACACTCAAATGACCAAATCAAAACTATAACAAATGCAGGCTAAATGACACTTGATTCTACACTATTAAAACAACAAACTAAGTGCAAATTGGACAATAAGAGCAACTAGAAAATTATTAAGCTGAAAATGCAAACTAGACTTAGCAGATTCAAATTATAGATTAGAAAACTTATGAAAACATGATTAAACTAACAAACTACCTAGAAATCAAACTTAGTAGCCTAAAAATGAAGATCAAATCCAAGTTTAAAAACCAAAGGGGTCACAAGCAGTACTAACTCACAGTTAGTACTGCTGTGCCAAACACTCCTTTAAAAACATCAAGATCCATTTTAGCTTATGAAATAGAGATTTAGTGAACAAAGTTTGAATACCAGATATCAAAAAGCTTTTAACAACTTAAATGAACATATAACAATAAGCAAATAAGCCAGAAACAATAAGCTACTAGTTATGCTAATATTTTTGGATTTTGACAGATTTGAAAGACAAAATTTAGAGAACTAAGATCTATACTATAGAATTTAAAAACAGATAGTCAAACTTAACTAATAAGATATAATAAGCAATTATAAGCCAATAAGCAAGTAAGATAAGCAGAATAAGCAGATTTAAACTAGAAAACTTAAAACAGAAAAGGTAAATGAAGACTTACAACTGCCTTAGCTAAACAAAGGCTTTAAGTGCTCAAGGAGCTAGTCAACAAGCTCTAGCTTATCACAAGGATAAGCTAGTAAAGGTCCAATAAGCTCTTCCTTTGTAAGCTTATCATCCAAGCAACCAAATCCATATATAGCAAAGGTTTTAACTGATTTTAAAGGTTAAAGTGGATTATATACTTGTTTTGAGCTCAATCTAAGCTTATAGACTTAGAGAGCTTAAGAGAGCTTATGAAAGCTTATGAAACAGTGACATGAGAATTTGGATTTGTAAAAACTTAATAGTAAAAATAGATTTATGTAATAGTAAAAAATGATTTCATTAATAGAAAAACAGATTACAATACTTTAAAAAGGAGATTACAAAAGCTTTTCTAAGAAAGTTACATTTAAATTTTTTTTACAAAATCTACTTAAGAAAACTAAAAAAATGCAGAAAGAAGAAGATTTTTTTTTTGTGTGTAAATGTGAGTGGCTTTTTATAGCCTGTAAATGAAGCTTCTAGGTCTTGGATCACGCTCCTCTTTCCCTTGATCTTGGCCTTTCATTCTCTCCCATCATTGGATCCTCATATGTGGTCGTTGGATCAATTAGGTAAGCACACGGATTGCCAACGTGGCATTCCATGTGTCAGACCTCCGTGCTTCTTTTGCACTTGTTTTAGTGCAAAAAGTTGATCCTTGGTGTGTTTCTTGTCAGTCCCACGTGTCACTCCCTTTTGGGTTTCAACCAATGAGGACCTTGGATGACGTCAAACTCTGCCATGTCATTCCTTATTACTTGAATTAGAGAGCCACGCCAGCAATTTTGATTTACCCTCCATTTTAAGCACGGGGTTAAAGGAAAGAGATGATGAACAATAATATTTCTTTACCCGCGTAATTCAAATGAAGGGGTGGGTGTTTACTCGGTATGTTGGGCCTTTGGACTTGGGTATTAGGGTTTGGGCTTGTTTATATAAAATGGGTTATATAAGATAAACGATGTGTTAATTTTATTAATAGTAAGTTAACACCGTGTCGGCTTTAAAGGGTTATTTGTAAAATATGTTTTAACAATAGGTCTTGTTTTGGAAATTTTTGGGTTTTTTGTCATTAGTTGAGATGACTTTGGTTGACCAAGTTTGACTGAGAGTTGACTTTTGAACCTTTCTTGCTATCAATCCCCTGGTTTTTGTAGACTCTATTCCTATCTCTTGCACTCTTTTCCATCTCGTGCTCGGTTTTGTCCGGTTTTTGACCGTTTTCTTTTGATATTTGCATTATCCGTACCTACACAATCACAAAGACAAAACAAGCAATATACAAGCATTTTATGCACAATTTTTATCTTATATCAGGACAGTTTTGATAAAAAAAAAAGAAATATAAAATAAATATGGAAAAAAATGATAATATAAAAAAAAAAAAATTATTTGAAAAAAAAAAATTGAAAAAGAAATTCTTTAAATAAAATGATACTGTATAGTCCAACCTCGGGCCATGAACCCGACCCGCGCTCCCCAAATCTTCATCCGTATCTAAGTCCTCAACACAGGAGATAACCACAGAAGTGCTAGCCTCACCCAACAAGTTCTGAGAGGACAAAGGATGAGAAACTATATCTACCATTAACTGACGAAGAGTTGCGGCATGCTTTTTTGCGCCTTCGGCACGGGCGTGAACGTTAAGAAGAGCAAAGGATAAAGAGGTCTCCCCGACAACAGAATTTACATTGGCATGATAGATAGGGACGGAGAGCTGCTCAAGGCACGGCTGAAGATGAGCAGCTACAGGAAGATCTGCCAAAGGTCCGTCCAATAAAAAACAATCTAAGACCTCATCCATCCTGGAATCTTTCTTGGACTTCAACAAATGAACCAAGGGAAAATCCGCTTCTTCAAGAGCTCTTACCGCGTCAAGATAATTGCTCTCAGCAGTCTCAGGATTGTATTCCACGACGACGGAAAATGGGGTCCCAGCAACTCCATGCTCATGTACGGCCGCCAAACCTTCTTGCATACCATAATCCACGGCCCGGCCTAAAGCATGACCCAAAATTCCTTGGTACTCGGGAGACTTCAAACATTTAACCATAGCAAGTTCAATCCCGTGCGTCAGCAGCCACCTTTGTCCAGCTAGAGCAGTCAGGTAAGCAGGGTAAAATTCCCCCTCCACTCTTGTGCCTCTTGTCTGAACGTTCGGACCTATCATAGTCATCCCTGTCACGAAGGATTTCCAAGTTGCGTGCAACATCCGCAACCTGAGCAACATCCGTAAACTGTATACACATGACATGGTCAAGGATTGACTTATGAAGACCCCAACGAAAGTTCTTCGCCTGCTCTTCTGCAGTACCAGCAGCCTGTCCAAGAAAACCAGCTAGGCGGAGGAAACGCTGCATGTACTCAGTACTATTTTCACTCGCCCTTTGGCGGATGGAATGGTACTCCCTCTTCAAGCGCTCTTGCTCGGCTCGAGGGAAAAACTGAAGAAAGAACAGCTCTTTGAAAGCTGCCCAAGTCAAAGTAAGGACCCACGCATCTCCTCCTTTGGCCTGCTTATAGGCCTTCCACCAAGCCAACGCGTCACCCTCGAACTTATACACAGCCAATCTGGTCTTAAAAGCATCATTACAATCCATCACGTCGAAGATCTTCTCCATATGGGAGATCCAATTCTCAGCATCAACAGGGGCTACTGCCTTCTCGAACGAACGGGGTTTCTGCTTATTGAAGCGCTCAAGCCAAGTATGAATAGTGACTGGTGGAGGATTACTACCCGAAGCTACAGCACCAGTGCGGTACTCTTCGCGAACCTGCTCGCGAATCTGTGGGAGCATGGCATCCACGGCTGCCTGAACGGCCGCAGCGAGTTCAGCATCGGTACGAGTGTTCACCATCTGACATTTGCAAAAAGGGTTTAATGATTAAACGGTTAAAAGGTCAAAACGCGACAGAAGATAAACGTCGATTCTGAAGGAACCTAATGTCTACCCAATCCTCACAGGTCAAGTTTTAGAGCCTACAGGTCGAAAGCCTGAGCTCTGATACCATAATTGTAACGACCCAAACCCGCTCCGGAGAGTAGGCCGAAACGTCATAATCATGGTGTCATATCAAAGCATAATAAAGGCATAAAGTCATAAATGATAACATAGGACAAGGTGGAAAGCCGGAATCAAACATCGGCTCCCAATTATGAGATCAACATGAATAACGTAAAAGAAGTCTAAAGGACGAAACATGTGTCCAAGATAGTATAGCACATCAAAATGTCTGCGATATAAAGAAAGGAAGCTAAATAGGTCACTTCCTAAGCACACACTCTCTCATGCCCAATCTCCCTCTAGATACCTGCCGTATAAGAAAGAGAAAGAAATACGGCTGAGCATAACGCTCAGTGAACGGATATAATAACAATGTAAGTAATAAGTATGAATCCTGGATAATAAGTATAAAGCAGCGGAAAGATCATGAGTGTCATGAGGAAACCTGGAGAATACGTCATGAAGGAATAGGAAATAAACATGTAAAACATGGTAACGTGAAGTCAAAGATGTCATGAGATATCATGGATAGTATAAACATAAATAATAAGGAATGCCCACGAGCTCATATAATCATACATGTCATAATAATAATGTCGTGAATACATGCATATAATAGAGGGGCTGCCTCAACATGTAATAGAGGGGTGACCTCTTATAATAATATGGGTGGAGGGATCAGCTCCAATGTGATGGGATGTAGAGCACACACCAACCAATCACCATGAACGTGTAAACATGTAAACTAGGATGCACCCATACGCCCCTGAATAATAATGGCCAAACATGAAATATAATCTGGTAACATGAAAAGGGACGCCGCGTGAAATCACTCTCAACGCGAAAGAGTCGTGACACAGGTGCCTCATGTGTCACGGTCATGGTACCTCCATGACTAGGTGGTAAGTCATGTAAATCATGGTCATGCGTATATATAGCTCGGGCAATAGAATAAGTCATGAAATCAACATGTAAGGGATCATGGCAAAAGACATAAAAATGGGGAAGCATAGCAGTTCTGGGGATGAATCATGAAAAGAAAGAATGTCCTTACTGAAAGGACGGAATATCCGTACCTTATGTCCAGCAGTAACGGAAAGAGATGGATAAGAAGATGGAAGCTACTCCTGCTTAATGCGATCTACATGTTAAAGGACATATATAAGTTACTTGTTCATGATTAAGGTTACTTTCCATTTTTTGTAACTTTCTATTTTTAGTAACTTTCTATTTTTAGTAACTTTCTATTTTTAGTAACTTTCTATTTTTAGTAACTTTCTATAATTAGCATGATTCCTTGATTAGTACGTTCCATGATTAACATATTCCATGATTAGTATGTTTCATGATTAGTATTCTTGTTATATTGGGTACTTTCCAAAAATAGCAGCTTCTAATTATAGTAAGTTTCCAAAAATAGACTTTCCTTAATTAACTTTCCATAATTGATAACTTCCTGATTTAATAAGTTTCCATAATTAACTTCCCAAAAATAGACTTTCTAAAAATAGCAGGTTTCTATATATAGCAGGTTTCTATAAATAGCAGGTTTCTATAAATAGCAGGTTTCTATAAATAGCAGGTTTCTATAAATAGCAGGTTTCTATAATTAGCAGGTTTCTATAAATAGCAGGTTTCTATAAATAGCAGGTTTCTATAAATAGCAGGTTTCTATAAATAGTAAGGTTTACATAAATAATATCAAAATGACATTTTCTACCCCCCAACTTATTTTTCTCAGATCATAACAAATATAATAACATGCTTAAATCAGACCCCAAAGTTTCAGAAATTACAAAACAAGTCCTTATACTTTTAAATAGCAAATCGGGTAACAATTAAATCACTAAAACCCTAATTGAATTTTTCCCAAGCACAAACATAATTATTTCCCAATCATTGGCATTAATTACACCTGGAAAAAATAGTAAAACCCTAACCCTAATTCATTTTAACCATTTTCTTTCCTTTTTCCCTTATTTTCGAATTCGGTAAACACAAATAAATCTTCAACAATTATTCGAATCATTTATAAATTATTCCAACAATTTTTCTGAGTTATATGAGGTATGAACAACCTCAGAAAAATATAAAATAAATTTTACAATTATTTTATATGCCGATTTCATTTTCATTTCTAAATTAGGGTTTTGAATATGTTTCAATTTATAAAATCAAAATAAAGTGCATGAACATTTTTCCCAGGTATATAACATATTAATATGATGAAATATGAGTTATAAAATTACCTTTGATGGCCCTTGATGATTTTATGATTTTATGAACCCGGTTGTGATTTTCGAACCCAAAACAATACCAAAAATCGAATCAAGCACTCCCCAAGCTTCCCACTATTTTTCCCACACTCCTTAGCCTTCAAATGATCTTAGAAAAATTCGTCTTTGCCTTGGAAAAATCTTTTGCCGGATGCCTCCCTCTCATTGATTTTTCTTTGTGTCGACTATGTGTTTTTAAGGGTTTTGCAAAATTAAAAATGATAAATAATTATAAGGAACCCCATTTCTATAATATAATGGCCGAGATTTTAAAGGTTTTAAAAAAGGTATAATTACAGATTTATAGTTTATCATGTTTAATTTTGCATTTATCTTTACTTATTTACTTTAATTATTAATTATACTACATTAATAATTAATGTAATTAACTTGGCATACATAATATATATATAAAAGTATTTATTATTTCTTGTATAACATAATGTATTTTATTCTTACAATAAAAATTTAATAATTGTTACGTGTGCAATTTTCAAATTTACCCGCATTAAAATGAATTTATTTAAGCTTTTATGCATTTTTCTTTCATTTAGGGCATTTTGGTCATTTTACTCTTAATGAGATTTTTAGGTTTTACAATGGTCTAATTTATACTTGAACATATACATGATCTTTATATCTTGCTCCTTATATAACATGTCCTGTTTGCTTCTTGTGCTCTTTGTTATGTTAAAGTATTCTTGGTATACTTGTAGAAGTCTAGGATCTTCCTTTTGAAACCGTATTGTTTTAATTAAGAACCAAAATCGACAAACAAGTAAATGAACAACATAACAAGGTTGATACTTATGTTTCATAAATAAACAAACTCAAATGCAATAAGAGATCTCATATCTATTTTTCCTTTGGCACATACCTTTCGCGTCATTGTTAGTGCAATCAATCTTCTATCTAAATCATCTATGTCATTAATCTTGTGTTTGGTTGAACTATTTGAAACATGTTCTTGTATGAATGTTCGTATTTCTCATATCTTTTGTGTTTGAATTCTTGAATGCTTGTTTGTAATTTAAATAGTTTATTCTTTCGGTTGGTTTTTATGCAATTCATGCTTCTTGTCTTTCATTTCCTTCTAGAATTAGGAGCGCTTGGTATAATAAAAAATTATAGGATCTAAGCGTTAAATCTTTTCCATGAGCCTTTTGCATTATCAAGAAACTACATTTAATCACTACTGCAAACGAAAAATAGGATTAGAAATCATATGGAACATTTTTAGAATTTTTAAGATTTGAGAACCTTGTCAGTAGGGGTCGATTCCAGCTGCAGCAAAGCCGGTTCCATTGAGTCAATGGAACCGCCGCTGCCGATTCTACAGAAGGCACTTTTGCCATTTGGGGAAGTTATATTTTGTGTCCAACACTCTAATTAGGTTATTTATACTTGTATTAAGGTCGCCCAATAGTTAGTTTTGACTTATCTAGCTCATAAGTCCTTCTAAAACTCATAGAATCATCCAACATTTTTCGAACATGTATTATGATTTTTTTAAGCTAGTTGCACCATTTGTCCTCCTCTTCGCTTAGCTTAAGAGTATTCCTATCTTTGTGCCTATTTGCGAATATGTTTTGTTTGTATGTCTATCTATGTGTCTTCTTGTTAAATCTTTTATGTGATAATACTCGAACAAGTTTCATTCATATTCTTTGGTATAAATGTTTGAACTATCATGTTGTAAAATGATATTTTTTTGCATTTTACTTAAAAATAACCCGTTTAGAATTGTGTAGGTCAATAAAGATTGATATCTTTATCAAGTTAATTTGTGCTCTTATCATACTCTAATCCATATCTCTCATTACATGATCATACATGCATAATCATCTTCATCACTTTGTGCATACATTGTTAGTTGCTTGCATTGTCATCACCACCTTTCGCCTCATATTTCACTACTCACAAAGTCATCATTTCTATCACGTCAATTGCATCATGAATCTTTCCGCTACCACCACCATAACCACAACCTACTAGTATCCTAACACTCATAACCATAACCTACTAGTATCCTAACACTCACAACCAATTTAACCCATGAAGGTTAGACCACCTTTCACATATCCTAACACTCATAATCATCTTTTGTTGGTCAAAAGAGGCCAGTAATTTTGTACTGAAATGCGTCTCATTCTCAAACACTGTTCTTACAATCTCGACAACCTCTACACCAAAGCCAACCGTGGATGATTCAAGTTAGTAGGATTAATAACCTTTTTAGCTTACGTTTCTAAGAGCTTCTTTGTGAAAATCAATTACAGTTCCTTCTAGTTTAGAGAATCATATTGCATCATATATACATTTTATTATATATGACTTCATCGAAAGACGAAGTATATATATTTTGCACTAATATTTTTTTTGTAGGTTCAAATATACACTTTAGTGTGTATGACATTCTTGTATATGGACGAAATTTGCCTTTTCATATCATTTCCTTTTTGGTTCACTCATATACTCGATGCAGTATATGGCATACTTGTCTTCGGACAAAGTTTGCATTTATTAATTTTGCAATTTTGTTAATTTTTTTTTTTCCTCCTTTTTTTTTTTTTTTTTTTTTTTTATTATACTCTTGTGGGTAGGTTCAAGTGTATGTACTTTGAAGTATATGGCATAAGGATGAAGGTTGCATCATTCATTTTCCCTTTTTAGGTTCATTTTTTACGCCCTCGAGCAAGGGGGAGCATTCGTCAAGAAATCATATTGGGTCGTCTATACACTCGTTGTATATGACATATTTGTCTACGGACAAAAGCTATTATTGCACTAATCTTTTGTTTTGTAGGATCATACTTGAAGCCCTCGGGGGGGAGCTTCCGTCGAGCTTTCATAGCATGCATCTTGATTTGGTAAAAATCATACATATATATAGTAATAATTGCTTAATACATATATATAATATATAACCAAAATATCAATTAAGAAGAGAGTAAGTATTCCGTAAGGTTTTAAAGAAGAAAATTACTTTTAACCAAAGTAAAATCCCAAAAACCTTCCCGGGTCGTTTCCCGACGAGGCGTGAATTGAGAATCGTGATTAAGTTCGTGATCACGTGTTTGAATGATCAAGATTTTGATTTGGTTTTCTATTTCTACAATTATAAATGCAAAAACATGTAAAGGAAAGCAACAATTAAGACAATTAAAAATAAAACACGAAAACGTTAACGGGAATTTAAAAACGCGACGATTAAGCAACTAAATCAAATTTTAACCCTACAAATGTTTTTTCATTTTTTATAAATCCTAAATGACTAAAAATAATTTTAGAAAAAAGAATTATATTTTTTTGACTTTTATTTTATTTATTATGAATTAAAAACTGATTTAATCTAAAAAATTAATTAAAAATACTAAACTAACTGGGAAAATTCTAAAAAATTCATGGAAAGTACTTTGGACAATGCTTAATCTAGGAAAAATAAAATGGTGAAAACAGCTTAATGAAATAAGCAGGAAATAAGCTATAATAAGCTGCTAGGCTAAACTGGCTAAATGACTTTATATATTTAATAAGACAAATAATAAACGGAAAAGACCCAAGGGCAGATGGTTGTGAGTGTGTGTGTTAAATGCATTGGTATGAAAGGGGGAGGTCACAGGTTCGACCCCTGTGACCCCTCTTTTTTACAAAACATGTTTTTTTTGTTTTCTTTTTTACAAAACTTTTTTTTTGCTTTTCTTTTTGAAAAAGCTATCAAATAAGTAAAAATAAGAAACTTTTGTGAAAACACTTTTTCTGAAAACTAGAAATAAGCTAGGAATAAGATGTTTAAAAAATGACAGTTTTATAAATCTAACTAAAGGACTAATAGCAAAACTGCTTGGACTTTTAAGACTTAATAAGCAATTAAGAAAAGTAAATAAGCTAAACCAGACTCAAAACTAAACCTAATAAGCACATATGACTATGAAATAAGCAAAAAGAATAAGCTGAAAAACACTAAAAGGGAAAAGAATAGCATACTCAATAAGAGGGCTTAATGGACTTTTGCTACTTATTAAGCTAGAAAACCAAAAAAGCTAGACCTCAAAACTTAAAAACATATTAATTTCAACAACCAAACAACTCAAATAAGCAAGAAATTAGCATTTTGGATCACAAAATAAGCTAAAAAAGGCTAAATGAAAATGACAACTTAACTGTTTTTGGATTGAAAACAAAGTTTTAGAAATTATGTTCTAAGACTAATCCTACATTTGCAGACTTGGTTTTAACCAAACAAATAAGCTCAAAAACTTTCAATAAGCTAAAACAAGCTAACTCAGAACAAAGAACAACAACTATTATCAAATGCAAAACCTATAAAACAGATTACACTACTTAAATTATGAGATTGAAAATGAGTATTTTAAAGACTAAGAACAAAAGACTCTCTGACATATTATGCTAAACCACAAACAACAAATGCAGGAACATAAAACTTAATCCTAATGAATCATAACACTCAAAATGAACATGAAAATATAAACTTATATCAATCTAAAGCCAATGATCAAAATAAGCAGTTCTAGCTAACAAAGACACCACATACTTAAACTATAACTAGCTTAAACATTAAACTTGAACTTTAAACTTTAAAAACCATTAAAAACAGATCCTAATACCTCAAATGAGTTAATCAAACTTGGTTTTGAAAACAAAAATTGCACCAACAGTATTAACTTATAGTTAATACGGTTTAAGAAAAGCAAACAAAGAACCCATTAAAAACCCTGAATTGGCATTTTAAACATATTAAAACACAGATTTATAGCTGTAAATTTGAAAGACCAGATTATGACTACCAGGCCAAACAGAACACATGGACGAGTGAAAAATAAATAAGCAAAAACAAGCATAAATCAACTTTCAATAAGCACTTGATATAAGCAACAAGAATAAGCAGTCTAAGAGCTAAATAAGATAGATTATGAGAAAACTTGAACAAATGATATCTAAAGCCATAAACTAAACATGATAAGCACTAGCTAGCATAACTAAACAGAAATAAGCCATAAGCAACAGTAAATAAGCAGAAATAAGCCAGAAGCAGATTTAAGCTAAAATGCAAAAAAGAGAGAGTACCTTGCCCTTTGCTCCAAACAAGGGCAAATAAGCTCTTAAGAGATTTGTCTACAAGCTAGTAAAATCCCACAAGCCCTTCTAAATCTGGCTTGTCATCCAAAATAGCTTTTTGAGTGACTTTTGAGTTAAAAAGACTTAAAACTCTACAAGCTGTGGAAAAGCTTGTGTAGTTCAAGTAAACAACTTATATTAAGTAGACAAGAGCTTATGAGAGATTATAAAATACTTTTAAAAACAATGGAACATGAACTTTAAAAAACACAGAATTTAAACATAAAAACCTCAACTTTTCATTAAACTTAGAAAAACATTACAAGACTTGAAAATAAACTGTAATAAGCTAAAAAGTAAACTAAAATAAGCTGTAAAACTAGATATATCATATGGGCTTACAAGGTCCTATTTATAGAAGAGAGATAAAAGTTCTAGGTCTTCTTCTTGTGTTACTTCTGTGAGAAAGATGAGAGGGTGTGCTTCTTGTGTGAGAGAGTTGCAAAATCAATCATAGCCATTCATCTTTCTTGTTCTCCAAGTCCATTGATCACATCCTTTGATTTGGGTCTTCAATCTGTTGACGAATGAGGTTTGAGAGGATTGCCAAGGTGGATTTGGATGTTTATGAAGTGGGGTTGAGGGGTTTTGTTGTTTTGTTGCAGGGTGCAGAGGTCGAGTGAAAGAGACACAAGAATAGTAATAATGGCGGGAAAGAAGGGTATTGGGTACTGTTTGGTTTAATTTTGTGACGGGGTTAGGGAAAAAGGACTAGGGATGTAAAGGTAAAAATGGTTTAGGGGCTAAATGTGTTAGTCCTTAAGGACCAGCAATGTTAGTCCTTAAGGACTAATTATGTAAACAGTTTAGGGGGTGTTGGGGCTAACGGGGTTTAGTGGGTTTGGGCTTGGTTAATTAGGCCAGGTTTGTGTTGGATTGGACTAGGGCTATTTAAACATTAAGGCTTATAGATATGAGCTTAATGGGCTGACCCGACCCATTAAATGGGGTGCGGGTTGGTCCATTTAAGATAAATACGTCTTCGGCTTTGGCTTTGACTTGTTAACTTTGACTTTTGACTTTTTGACTTTGACTTTGACTTTTTGCTTTCTTTCTAATCTCGTGCTTGGTTTTGTCGGTTTTGGATTTGTTTTTGTCCTTTAGTGAATATCTGATACGTGCAAAGAATACAAAGCAAAACAAACGTATATTTGGCATTTTATGTCCGTTTTTGGCCATTTAGGCTTATTTTAATAGGCAAAGGTATGTGTAATTAAGCACATACCAAAATCCCCCATACTAAACTATTGCCGTGTCCTCACGCAATGCCATAAGTAAACACTTTAGAAAACCAAGAATCTCAATCCCCCTCGACTAATTACCTCGAAAAGTAGCTAAGTGTTCATCAAGGGGAATTAAAGAATCAATAGCTTTGAAAAGCCCCGTTTTGACCATTTTTAACTATTTATACTTATTACCACACATATTTTTGTATTTTTCCCTTTTTCTCATTTTTCATACTTTTCTTATTAAGCAACTAACTAGAACGTTTGACTTTCGTTATTTTTATAACTTTAGGGTCACGGAATAAGATGCATTTCAATCCTAAAATGCCCAAAAGGATAAATTCATCGTCCCTGATTTTTCACTTATCCCAAACCAAGCTTAAAAATGAAATCACCGTTAAATACAAGCTAAGATGCTAACACTACTCATACTTGTACCTTGTGAAACTTTTCGCTCCCGACAATTATTATATCTTAGGTGAATGTGCTTATTTTGAATTTCAACCATAGATCAAACGTTTTGCAAAATTTCTATGCGTCACGTTCCACCCAAAAAGTAATGAGTTTGAAGGCGAGATCATCCCATGTAGCGACTTTCGTCTCGGCACATCCCAACCTTGCGGCTAAGTGACCAGGCTTTTGACACCTCACAGAGACTAGTATCGGGACTCACGGACCTTCGGTTTCAAAAACTCTTAGGTTTTCCGTTTATACATAAAATCACAACTTAAAATGAAATAGTCTTAGTTCAAAAGCATATTTAAATTTAAGAAAAAGAGATTTTCCCTATATTTATTAAATCACATTTATTACACTTAATATAATTACACATCCTTTAAACTAAAGACTATGTGCCTTATTTAGAAGACTGCAACATCGGTTGTGAGCCGGCAAGATGTAGTAAACTTTTATTAGCCCACAATTTTTATTATTATTACCTTATTTTTCATTTTTTTTACACTTTATATTACCATGATATAGAGAATTTTTTTTTTCAAAAATTTAAGTAT